>CM077236.1:871369-908869 GCA_039654775.1 Spinibarbus caldwelli | reverse complement strand
ACGGCAATAAAATCACAGACTAACATTGAAAACAGCTTACGTCCCCATAGGAAACAACTACCATCCGAATAAGTCTAGAAGCATTTCCTAAAACACTTCTGAGGAAGATCTAGTCACTGGACTAACACAGTTTGAGTTTCATCACATCAAATCTGTGACAAATATTCAGAGTTTTGACTGTATGCCCATACACAAGACATTCTTCATCACAAAGCCTGTGTTTTATGAGTTTTCTATGTCTGATGACCAAAAAGAGCACATAAAAACAACCACATCCCTTTAGATGTCAATCACACGGCTCTTCCTGTCTGCGTGGGCGGATCATGGCCAGAATAAACAAATGATATGCAGACTGAACGCTGTGTGAGAATACAGTTGACTAAACACTGACATTTCAGATTCTGCCCGGTCACATCTGAGCTGAAATAACAGACATTACAAGTAAGAGAAGCTTTAAACGGGAAAACGTGCAGCTGTAATATCTCTCACACACTGTAATTATATTCTCAACCTCAGAGCAAAAACACACACAGACTGAAGCAGACGGCCACTGATTTATCTTTATATTTTGTCATTATATTTTTATCACAGATGATGATCCATTATTATTCACAGTTGTGCTGAAAGTCACCCTGGGAAAGAGATGATGTTCAGCAGAACAACACGTGTCCTGAGCAGACGCCATGAGACCCGCTTACAGCATTTCATCTTCACACAGTTACAGCCAATCAGAGGAAACCTGCTTAATGTGGTGCAGGATTTCAGACCAATGAGATGTGACTGTGGGCGGGGATAACCAGTGCAACGCTGCTGAAATATTAACCAAATAATTGACAAAAATTAAATATCCTGTTACTTGTCAAGTTCACACACAAAAACTTGTCTGGTTAACACATACTGAAATTAAACTAAAACCATTAAAAAACATATTTGTTACTTGAAATAGAATAAGTTTAAACTGAAAAAAAAAATAACGTAAAAAATATATATTTTATTTCAGCATGCTGCCAAAGTAACATTTCTCATATTTATTTAGTTTAACCTGATATACTAAAATACATGCAACCCCATTTTTTCCATGGGATTAAAAAAAAAAAAAAAAAAAGAAAAAGGGATAATTGCTACTTTTTATCTCACAATTTAGATTTTTCTGAACTGCAAGATATAAACTCAGAACTGACATATAACGTTGCAATTTTGAGAAAAAAGTCAGAAATGCAAGATTTAAACTCAGAATTCTGACACAAATTTGAAAAAAAGTTGCAAGTAACATGTTTTGTTTTTATTATCTTTTTTATCTTTTTATTTATTTGACTAACTAACTAACTATAGATAGATAGATAGATAGATAGATAGATAGATAGATAGATAGATAGATATTTAAAAAAAATAAAATAAAAATTACTAAAACTGTACCTAAAATTAAAACAGACAATATAATAATAAACAGTAATTCAGTTGATAAGGATATGGGCTGGACACCATGCGGATGCACCAGTTGCGAGGACAGGTGGTCTGTTTGAGGCAGAAGAAGACGATGGGCGCTAGTTCTGGGTACGGGACGACCAGAGCGCTTAACTCACTGCTAACATCGTCAGCCACTTCCTGCACCTGCTCCGCCGGCCCCGCCTCTTCCTGCTCAGCAGGCTCCGCCTCTTCTTCAACAAGCCCATCCCAGCCAGGAGAGGCACACAGGTCCACATGTGGCTCCGCCCCCACCTCAGCAGGCCCCTCCTCCTCTGATGTCATGGCTTTTGACCCGCCTACAATAAAAGAGACAGTTAATGATCTCAAGTTAAACTAGTTTAAAGAAGAACACCTAGTTCTCAAGCACTTTTCTTGAATCTCTGGAATGAGTTGTTTCTGACCTGCACACATTTATCTATTCATACAGATCAACAAAAATAAACTTATTTTGCTGAGCGGTTGGTAAAGGTGGACCGCTGGGTAAAAGCTAAATAAACGGGTTGGTTATAAACACTCCTATAGCTGCACATAAAGGATGAGCTGCTCTGAATAGAGACCAAACATTAAATCAACACAGTGATGTTCAAGCACTGTAGTTCCTGCTCATGATCATCTGATGCTGCGGTCATCAGAACATTTACATTTATGTGTTTAGTCGACTTACAGTAGAGAAGCACACGCGATCGGTCACAGAATCAGAGCTCAGAGGCTCTCTTCATCTGTTCTCATCTGTTCTCATGCGTCTTTGAATGCTTGTGTTCGTGTGATTGTCTGAGGGTCTAAAGCAATTTCTGTCTGATTTTTACCTCACAATTTAGATTTTTCAGAACTGCAAAATGTAAACTCAAAACTGAGATATAACCTTGCAATTTTGAGAAAGAAAATCAGAAATGCAAGATTTAAACTCAGAATTCTGACAAAAATGTGAAAAAAGTTGCAGGTAATTGAGACTTCTTATCTTTTTCTTTCTTTTTCTTTCTTTCTTTCTTTCTTTCTTTCTTTCTTTCTTTCTTTCTTTCTTTCTTTCTTTCTCTCTCTCTCTTTCTCTCTCTTTCATTCATGCCTTCGCCTGTATTGTGGTGGAAAGAAGCTTCCATAAAAGTATTTGAACCACAACTTTAAAAAAAAAAAAAAAAACCAAACATTTTTAAGTTGTTAACATATTTAACATAACTACAGATATCAGTTTAAATGAACAGTTCACCCGAAAATGATTTATCTGTCATTATTTGCTTGCCTATATGAGATATTTAAAAAATAATAATTGACTTTTTTGTTGATACAATGAAATTTAATGGGGTCCAATATTGTTATTTACAGTTTTTCCAAAATATCTCCTTTTGTGTTTGAACAGGTTTGGAAAGACACGAGGGAGAGTAAATGACAACAGAATGATATAGACCTATCCATTTAATATCATTAATATTCCACGTTTGTCAGCACGTTAAATTCTGGAGGAGGAAAACTAGATAAAACAAGCGTCAGGAGACTCTCGCATCACAACAGATGTTTGGAATCACTCACGTCACATCAGATGATCATCATTTTTAAAGTCCCATTTAAAAAACATGTGTTAACCAACTATTAACCAGTTACACATCTAATCTGAGTTAGATGTGTTTAGTCACATGAACAATGTGAATGTATTTACTCACAAAGATCATTTTTACTCACATCAGCTGTTCAATGTCTGTAATGATTCTGTTATGTTCTCCATCACAATCTCTTTAACCTGTTCACCATCTCAATCCATCTCCCATCCATTCCAGTGTGTGTGTGTGTGTGTGTGTGTGTGTGTGTGTCCAAATGTCTACACAAGGACAGTAAATCAGCTACATTGTGTGGAGTCAACGGTCTCAGACGAATAAACACATTAAATCATGTTTTCATTAATATGTAAAAATACAGAGAGGTTTCAGTGCTGCGGTCTGTGGGTTTCCAGGTCAGACAGACGCTGCTGGAGCCAAACACACACACACACACACACACACACACACACACACACACAGAGAGAGAGAGAGAGACAGAGAGAGGTGCTCAAATGAGTTTTCTGGTTCTCAGATGTTTCTCCTGAGAAAAGACTCAGTAATATCCAGTAAAGTGTCTCCACTAGAGTTTCAAAGGAGATCTCAACAATGTCTCAGACTGTACTCAGATGTGCCACAATACCAAAGTCTGCAATCAAACCTCAGAGGTCTTAAAATTAACTCAAACATTTCTAATTTCTCAACTTCTCCTGGGTTGCATTTCTCAAAACCAACGCAGTCCTGATCCGCTGAGCAATAAAAGTTTATAGACACAGACACTCACCATCTGCTGACCAAACGCACACACACACATAGTGTGAAGTAAACGAGGGTTTTTAACGAGAGGCCACGGCTCTGGTGACTGCACTAACGGTTTAATGACCGACTATCAGAGATCAGCTGTCCTGTTCAGTTGCTGGACTCACAAACACACTACAGCCGCTCTGATGTGAGGAGACCTGAGCTACAGAACACGATACACTCCATACAGGACGAGAAAGACACGTCTGCTGTTGATGAGGTCAAAGGTCATGTGTCACTTATCTAGAACAGTCTTACTTTCACAAACACAACAAGACTCAGATCAATCTAGAACAGACGAGAACGAGGACACTGATGGGTTGTTATAATCATTTCATAAATCAGAATATTGCTATTTGGGCAGAATTTGACTATTTAAAATGTAACAAATGGCTTGAATAAAGAGTTGTTCATTTTCCATTCTACATGAATGTATTTTGCAGATGCTTTAATCCAAAGCGACTTGCATTGCATTGACGGAATCAAACCCATGACCTTGACGTTGGTAGCATCAAGATCTGCAGTTTGAGCATCAGGAATGATGAATGAGCTGAATGAGATTGAATGAGAGAGTCAGTAAAACGATCTGATCTTCCCTTCACCGCTCTGTGTGTGTGTGTGTGTGTGTGTGTGTGTCCTCTAGTTTCTCCTCCAATCAGCAGGACATACAGGTGCCGCATTGTAGCATTCAAACTAATGACATTTGCATACCCCCATTTCCTTATTTACCTAATGAACACCTGCTGGAATGACCTCAGAAATTATGAAACACACATGCAAATGCAAACACAAACACACACATTACACACACAATCCATAAAAAATAAAAACACCTCACATTAGTGTCCATGTTACACTCAACCAATAAATCATGACATAGCTTATTAAGAATTTTAATTTAAGTCATATTATCAAATTGTATTTATTTAAATTGCATAGAATCAGCATGAAAATAATTAAATTTATAATTAAAAACTATGAATATGATGCAAATGTGGCTAGATGTGCAAGATTGTATGGTTTATATATGTGTTTTATATAATAATCTTGAATTACTGATGAGAAATTTATAAACTTAATTATTGTCTATTTAAAACATTCAGTTTATTACACAAATCTCATTCTTACTCATTTTATGCATGACTGACCAGTATGCATCACATTAAGTTTATTATTTAGTTTATGTTGTGATAAAACTACATCCAGCGTAACTTATGTTTAAGTCATGAAAAACTGCTTTGGCACAAAATAAAACTCTCACTAATACTACAGGTGAACTCTGGGTAAAAATAAAAGCTATAGGACACAAATAGATATGTATGTGTGTGTGTGTGTGTGTGTGTGTGTGTGTGTGTGTGTGTGCGTTGAGAATGTGACGTGTGTTTACAGCCGGAGCGGAGCTGAAATCTGTCTGCTGTATAAACATCCTGACAGACACAAACCTCCATCTCACTCGTCTCTCGCTCTTCCTAAACAAAACGCAGACCTGAATTCATTCATAAACCGTCATGACATCACAGTCATGAGCTCAGTAACATACAACAGAACTGAGCATAGCCAATCAGAGAACAGCTTATTTACATACACAAATGAGTCATTTGATTGAGAAGGTTTTGATTGAGAAAAGTTAAATAAAACTGAATTATTACTGTTTAGGCTTCACTCTCATTATAAAATGCTATAAAATGAGCCGTTAGGTTTTTTTGAGGAGTCACTGCAGCACTTGTAAAATAGCATGTGTTATAAATCAGCAATGTGTGTTTCCTGTCTGAGAGGGAAGCAGTAATCTGTTCCTCATCCAGACGGCTCAGGTAAGTCATGATTAATGACCCTGAGCTCCTGCAGGAACAACAGAGACTCACTCCAGTCCACACGAGACACTCTGAGATATTCTCAGATGCACTAAGACAATCTGAGACACACTGAGAGACACTGAGAAAATCTGAGACACTCAGACACTGTGAGACATGAGACACAGAGACACACAGAGACATGAAGATACACATTGAGACACACTCAGACACTCAGAGACTGTGAGACATGCTGAGACACTGAAACGGAGACACACAGACACAACGAGACACACTGAGAAACTCTGAGACACACCGAGAGATGCTGAGAAACTGATGCACTCTGATACACTCTGACATTGAGACACACTGAGACACAAAGACATTCTGAGACACTCAGACACTGTGAGACATGATGAGACACATTAAGACACACTGACACACTCAGACACTGAGACACAAAGAGACACTGTGAGACATGATGAGACACACTGAGACATTCTGAGACACTGTGAGACACACAGAGACACACAGAGACACACTGACACACTGTGAGACACACAGAGACACACAGAGACACACTGACACACTGTGAGACACTGCGAGACACACAGAGACACACTGACACACTCAGACACTGGGACACAAAGAGACACTCTGAGACACTCAGACACTGTGTGAGACACTGAGACACACTGAGACACAGAGACACTGTGAGACACGCACACACTCAGAGACACACTGAATGATTAAAGCTCTAACCAAATTATTCAATCTGGTTTTATGGTCCGGTAACTTCCCTAAGATCTGGTCTGAAGGACTAATCACCCCCACACTTAAATAAAAGGTGATCGATTTGACCCCAATAATTATCATGGCATCTGTGTGAGCAGTACTTTAGGAAAACTGTTCTGCAATATTATAAACAGCCGTATTGTCACATTCATCTCAACATACAATATTTTAAATAAAGCTCAAATTGGTTTTCTACCAAAGCATCGCACATCTGACCACATCTACTCTCTTCATACACTAATTCATAAAAACATCAAGCACAAACAAAGGAAAATATTTGCATGTTTTGTTGATTTTAAAAAAGCTTTCGACTCAATTTGGCATGATGGTTACTGTACAAACTCCTAAAAATTGGTATTGGTGGAAAAACCTTTAATATTATACAGTCTCTGTACACCAACAGTAAATGTGCGGTGACAATCAGCGATCACAGAACAGCGTTTTTCCGGCAGGTCTACAGTCTGAACTCAACTCTGTTTAACATCTACATGAATGATCTGGCTGCAGCACTGACTACAGCTTCAACCCCAAAACCATTATTAAACAAACTGACAAAAAAAATAAAAAATCTAAAAGCCACTCATGATGAATTACTAAAAATACACTTTGACCTTCAAAATAAACTCCAATGCTACTCAACTCTAAACAGAACCACTAAATTTGCCAATTATTTATTAATTAAACCATTTAAAGAAAGACAAATCCTCTCCAAATACAGATTAAGTAACCCTGATTTAGAAATAGAGAGAGGAAGACATAGACAAACATGGACAGAGCAAGAGCAGAGGATCTGTGGACACTGTGATCTACAGCAAACACTTTCTGCTGATTTGTCCTAAATATCACAATGTGAGAGAAACATTTCTCCACAGATTTGAAGCCCTGATCCCATCATTTACTGAACTTAATGATACTGAGAAAATGTCCTTCTTACTTGGAGAAGATGATAACACAGCTGCACTAGCTGCAAAATATGTATTAACCATTCACAATGTTAGGTATTAAACACAGTTAACTCTAAACTGACTTACTTTATATTTTCATTTATTTAGATGGATTTTAATTATTTGTTATCTATGTTGTAGTTATATATGTGTGTTAATGCTTTGTCAACATTGTGTTATATAGTCATGCTAATAAAGCTTAATTGAATTGAATTGACACCCTGAAAAACTCTGAGACACACAGAGACATCCCGAGACACAGATTCAAACATCCTCAGAAGATCCAGAGCACAAGCACCTGTTCAGCATCCCATCAATCCTCACACTCGTACAGTTAAACATGGACACACAAACCCTGGTTAAGGCCCTCAGTCTTCTCACGAACATTAAAAACACACGTCTATTAACCTTAGAAACACTCATCCATCTGCTGGCAGCTACACTGGGACACAAACCACTTCCTGTCTGATCACATGACCTGGACTGACGCCACAAACACTTCACACGCTTTCTATTAGAGATTCAACTCAGACCAGCTCAGAAATGTTCTAGAACAGCTCTGATCACAGTAAAACAGGACACACACACTATGAGTCTGAATAATGCTGCATTTGTAGCCTATATGGATGTCTTTGGATGGCTGTAATGTTTCATGGGGTACTTAGACACTGTGTCACTGTGGTTAAACCAAGTATGAATAAATAAATAAATAAAACACTAGTGGTTTTGAAATAACAATGCATAGAGGAAATCACTCAATTTAAAAAAAAAATTGCAATTAAATAAGGAAAAGAGTCAAGCATTGACCAAATGTCACTTGATATATTAATGTTACTGGAGGAATACCACCACAAATGGGGAACTAAAATAAGATGTCATTCTTATTCAACAAAACAACTTCATTCACTGTTGTTCTGCAGGGAAACCTTATAGAACGTCACAATCATCATATGAGATGAAAGATAATCAATATATGAATCAATCTGACTGTTCCTCACACATCATCATAACACTGCATGTGTGCCGAGATCAATCATACAGAGCAGTGCCACCATCAGCTTCATCTTACTGACAGACACGTCACATGACCTCACATCTCACTCCTATTGGCAGTCGCCACTGCTGCTCATTTGCATTAAATTAAACTTTTCTCAGCTTTGTGGTATCAATGGACACACCATCACATCAAAAACATCCATAGATATCACATGATGATTATCACTTATGATGATTTCAGCTCACTTTGCTGCTGTACATCACTGAATATATGTGAGAAAACATTCTTAAGAATAACAAGCTTGTCTAGTGTAGGATTTGATACATTACAAACTTGTGTTTCGGCATGAATATGATATTTTCTGCTGCGGTGTGGTATTATGAGCTCTGTATGTCTGCTGATCTCTACAGGAGCGTGAGACGCATTCACATCACGACTGATGAGGGTCATTATGAAGAACTGGACAGTCTGTATTACACATTATTGGGGTAAAACCCTACAGCCGCACTGACCCAGACAAACACACCCCAGTCCGTCTGACACACACAACACAAAATAATGATACAGAATCACTCAAACAGCTGAAGAGTCACTATTTCTGCTCTGAACTACAGAAAACAAGCAAACGCTCGGTGTGATTACTGGACTCAACACATCCACGCACAGAAATATCTCAAGATCTATAAGCTCAGTCTATATTGAGCTCTATATAAGCCACACACACCTCACGTTGCATAACGTGACAATTTACATAAGTGTAAAACACACACCTACACACTCTTGTTTAATGAAGAGACACAGGGGGAGGTAAAAAAAAAAAAAAAATGAGACACGAGATGAGAAACAGAGAAACAGAATACGAGAACGAGCAGAAATACAGGATCAGACAAACATCTCTCTCTCTCACACACACACACACACACACAGATCTGGAGGTTTAACATGAATGAACTAGGCACATTACATTACAGCCCAAATAAGAGGAAGATTTTTTTTAATTTTATTGTGCATAAAGAAAATTAGGCCTCTTTTTAGGAAGATTTGTTGCATTATGACTGTTTTTATGACAAATAAACAAATAAATATTTTGTTTTTTTGTTTTGTTTTTTTTGCAACTCAAATTATTCTCATTGATGATTCTAATTACTAGCCTATATATCTGTTTTAATGCAGGGCTTGCAAAATCGCTAACCAGGGCTATTGTATCTTCTCTACCAAAATGCATCAGCGCCCGACGGCAGTGATATAAAATTCCTTCCTTGATTCACGTTGTTCTCTCACTTGTAGTGGTGAAACGGATCGTATTTGACCATGTTGCCAATTTAAACATTCAAGCATTTTAAACCATTCAAGCACAAGAAGAGTCAAAATAGAACTCAATACCATAGAGTTAATCTATAACATAGATTAATCTACATTTAATTTGTTCAGTGAACACTATGCAGTGTTATTTTACACTTAATTATTACATTTCTATGCCTGAAAACTTTTTTTTTTTTCATTTTGCTTATTTAAAAAAATTATTCAATCTGTGACTCAAAATCTGGAATATGATCTGAACCGTGAGATTTGTGATCTATTGCACTCCTACTCTCTTGATATGTTATTTGAAGGAAAAATACAATCACAGAAGTTTGTGATAATGCTGATTTGTCTGCAGTGAAGTTCAACTGATGTTTTTTTTTTTTTTTTTAATTTTTTTTTTTTTATTCAGGCTAGTTAAATTCATTTTGAGCTATCAAAATTCAAAAGAACCTACCAAAGAACGCCTGCCCAAAGGGATTGTGAAATTTTGCGAGCCTGGTAATATATTACTATAGAAAATAATACAATGATTGGATTTGAATTAGCATTCAGCAAATGTTGATGTGCTAAATAATGAATAAATACTTGATTTAAATAATATATTCTTTGTTTCACATTAGCATAACTAGAAAATAAGGGTGTTTAACTATCAATGTTAAAAATATATATAAATATCACAATTAAAAAACTTTTTTTTTAATCATAATTTTTTTCTTTTAACTTGTGTAAATTTATGAAATATGAGCAACATGTTCTTGACAGAGTGAGATTCACAAAGTTTTGCTTGACTTTCATGTCACTTCCTCTCTGGGCAGGAAATTAACACTCAAACACTCGACACACCAGAAGCAATGAAACATTTAATGACTGATATCAAATGTGTCATGACTCATATATCAGTGTGTGTGTGTGTGTGTGTGTGTGTGTGTGTGTACTGAAGGACAGACAGACAGTCTTCAGTGGTGAAGTTTCATGTGGTGTCTATGAATAGCAGCTCAGGATTGATCTCTCTGTGTGGGCAGCACATACACACACACACACACACACACACGCACACACACACACACACACACACACACACACACACAGAGTCTCTCTCTCGCTTGTCTCACCTTGTAATTAAGCCCACCTGCTAACAAACAATCCCACTGCAAATAGCTGCCTGGTAATTGTGTCCTGAAGTGAGCTGAATCTGACAACACCTCCCTCAGCAGATGTCTCAACGGTGAAAATGATTCATAAATAACATTAAACACTGGACTAGATAAATGTGTGCATAAATATAAAAATCACACACACATTATCATGGCTGTGATTGGGCTGCAGGCGATCACATGACTGATATTCAGACTTTGACACAACGGTTACACATGCAGGTAAACCAGCTTCGATTTTAAAAACTTACTGTAAGCATGGAGTTCATATCAGGTCACTGACATTTCACACAAAGTGCTCTGTAATTCTGTTCAGTTCCACAGTGTCAATAAAGACTCAGAAGTCAAAGCTAATCAGAAACACACAGACTGACAGTCCTCAGAAACACACAAACACACACCAGCGAGCCACACAAACACTGACTCAATATTGAGATTAGAGCTGACCCCGAATAGTTGACGATCCGATGCTTCGACAGGAGGAGCCTGATTCGATACCAGTCTCACGGTCGAATATTCGCGGGGAGTTATGATCATGGCAATTTGGCTATATGGGGGTGCTCAAATGTTGGATTTCACATAGACGTTTTCTCCCACCGTTAAAAATACAGCCAACATTTCAGCCGGTTTATATATAATGTTTATATATCATCTCGTATAAGATGCATTTGGTTGAGTTGCGCTGAAGTAAAGTGCTTCATTGTAGTACTAGGGTGATTATCTCTTCGGACCAGTAAAAACAACAATGCAGAATATTAATAACTACGACTGGGACTGTCATATACATAACATTAAAATGAGAACACTATTATAATAAAACGCTGTGCATTTTTAGAGTTTAGTTGCCGTGTTTCTGCACATTGTTGCATGAACACGTCCACAAAAAGGAGTTCATTCAGAGCCGAGTAGACACGTTCATTTTGTCCAGATAGCCTATAAGTCGTAATATTAACATTGTTGTATAAATAACGAAAAGTATTCTATATGAGATAAATGATGAGTTAAATCCCATTGATTAAAAACCTGCTCAAATGTTTCACTTTACTGGTCATCTTCAGCGCGCGGCTCAAAACAGAAACGCAGAACATTAATAACTACTGACATGTACATAACGTTATAATGAGAGCACTATTATAAAAAATGTTGTGAATTTCTTAAGGTTTCGCTGGTGTTTAATGTTAACTGTCTTTTAATCAAAACATAAAACATTGTTTTTGTATCTGCAAGACGTCAGTAATACATTTTCCCTGTGTGTTAACAACAACAGTAATTATGACTGTCCAATATCTGTCTTGACTCATGTATTTTGGCCCCCGCCCCCAAACATATGATTTGTCTATCAGTCGACTATCGGCAAGATTGAAAATTAGCTTTTTTCACACTTCTGTGTTCCTGGCTTCCGGATTGGCGCTTGCAGGGTAAAAGTCTTTCCGTGACAACAGCGGCCGTACTTAACAAGAATGAAATTGAGAATCAAAGTCTTTTTTTTACAAATTAGATCCTATGAAGATGCTTGAACTGCCGGTACTGTACTCTACAAAGCGCAAACATTTCAAAATTAACTGTTTGGTCAGCTCGGGTCATCACAAATACAAGTTTGTTTAATTCTAACGCCGTGTCCTAACTACACGCGACGCGACAGAATCAATCAAATATCGCAGCCAATCAGAAGCGTGTGTGGGCGGGCTCTCCTCGGAAGCACACTGCACTCGCAAAGAAATGGATATGTTTATAATCTAATTCATAAATATTAAACCTTTTTAACATTATTAAAAGTACATACTGAGTGACTGATACCATCTTTGTCATGGAATATGCTTGTTGGTTCGCACTGAGTTCGCAGTTTTAACGTACATCTTATTTTTAAGATCTGAGGTAAACTATCTGTTGTTGCTTTCAGTATGGTTATAACGGTCACGCAGAATGATATTCAAACTCATATTAGACACGTTTAACACTGAATAAAGCACATAATCAGTACCTGAGAGTGTCACTGTCATTAGTTTGTATGCTGTTGTTCCAGCCGCGACGTCGCGGAAATAGAAACCGTTTCTAAATTAGAAATTTCGCGGCGTCGCGTCGCGGCTAGTTAGGACAAAAACTCCGATTAACATGGAAAAGATACCTTTTATCGCGTCGCGGCGTCGCGTCGCGTGTAGTTAGGACACGGTGTAAGTGGCAGTTATATATTCAGTTAACGTTAGCTGTCCGTTTGGTGCTGGCTGGGCATTATGACTCTCCAAGTGACTTTTTTTCGCTATTATTATATGTTGTATTTTCTACTTGCTCTCCTTTGCATTATTAATGTGATGGTGTAAATGTATGTTGTATAATGTGCCCTGGGAAATACATATTATACAAGAGATGACTCGTATTCATGGTTTTGTTCCTATTCTATCGGGATTACGTTGTTGTATTGAGTTTAATGCTTCAACCGGACTGAGAATTGTTTAATGTATTCTTGGAAAAATGCATTAATCATAATTGTTGTCATTTTGAAGTAATTTATCATGATGTGGTGATTCGAGGGAAATTACTGAGTAAACTGAGATAATACGCTCAAATGTACTGGAGATCAAAGACTATTTAAAAAAGGGACTTTGCCAGAGATGGAGAATAGAACCCATCCAGAAGCGCATTATCTCACGAGTCAGCGGTCTGAGTGGCCATATAAGTTAGAAACAAGTAAAATGTTATTTCATTATAAATTATATAACAACAACTTGGAAAACAGACAAAACAGAAAAAGTTAAGAAGCATTATTTGAGAAAAGGGCACACTGATATAATAGGCGCAGACCTGTAAGGGAACTAACTTTACCCTGCGCTGACGTAATTTCCGATTTTTGTGAAAAAGACTAATCCTTGGTCGGGGACACCCCTAATTGAGATGCTGGTCTGTATATCAAAACACTCAGAACGCTGCTCAACCAATCAAAACACTCAGATAACCATTTGACCAATCAGAACACTCACGATGCCACTCTCAATCAATAAGAACACCAAGGCCACTGCTGCTCAACCAATCAGAACGCTGAGAATGCTATTCGACCAATCAAAACACTCGTACAACCGCTTGACCATTCAGAACACTTTGAATGTCACTTGAATGCCAATCAAACACTCAAACTTCCACTCAACCAGTCAGTTCACTTGAAAACTCCATGTGACCAAGCAAAAAATAAATAAAAAAAACCTGGAACGCTGCTCAACCAATCAGAACACTTAAAACTCCACTCTTGACCAATCAAGACATGCCTGACCAATTAGAATGCTCGGAACATCGCCGACCGATCAGAACACTCATAAGGCTGCTCTTGACCAATCAGAAGACCCAGAGCGCTGCTTGTCCAATCAGAACACCAGAGTAATCACTAAGTTGTTCTCTCTCGTATTCTCACCGGATATTTTCACACTCCTCATGTGCTAAACGTTTTGCTCAGCCTCTCTGATTCTGATCTTCATATGTTCTTCTCTTGTTGATGCTCTGGCTGCTGTCATTGATTTATGAGCAGCTCCTCATGTCTCTGAATCAAACACATAACACCATCATATATGTGTTGTTCCATGAGTGAGCTCTGCTATAAACACACACACACACACACACACACACACACACACATTGAGTCTGGACTCATTAAACACTAAACTGTCACACAGACGGGCTCAGCGTTCATCCACTCTACACGTGAACACTCAAAACACACACACACACACACACACACACACACACACACACACACACACACTGTGTTTGAACAGTAAAAGGTGCTCCATACACAGATGTTGTAAGTTACAGTTATGTTAAAAAGAAGAGCTGTTCTTAGATAGACTTGGCTCAATAAACCATTACACTTATTGATTATATTTAATAGGAATATGCTAATTCTTTGAGAATAATTAGTGTATAATTGCAGCTGTTTATAGTGATGCAGTGATTAATAATGTCTAATAATAATACTGTTTCAAGTGTGTTTATCTGCATTTCAATATGACTTCAAATAGAGCTTATCCAATCAGAGCTGTTAGTATGTCAACTTAGCATGTTTCCTAAATATCTGCAAACATATGGGATTTTTATGCTTTCGTACAGTCTGAAAAATTACATGCAGCACCTTTAATAATCAGTTATCAAGCAGGAGTAAAAAGCAGCATGACTGAGGCTGATGTGCTGGTGTGTTTCACGAGTCGAATGGCTTTTTCTGACTGGACTGAAATATTGATGATGGTTATTAATAACACCATAATTTCACCAACGACACAAAAACCTTTGAGCTTCACCTGGGTGTTTCCCCGGTAACAGAGAGAGAGAGAGAGAGAGAGAGAGAGAGAGAGAGAGAGAGAGAGAGAGAAAGAGAGAGAGAAGAGAAGAGAGAGAGAGAGAGAGAGAAAGAGAGAGAGAGAGAGAGAGAGAGAGAGAGAGAGAGAAAGAGAGAGAGAGAAAGAGAGAGAGAGAGAGAGAGAGAGAGAGGAGCACTGCTGCTACAATATGACAACATCTGCTGACAGAACACACACACACACACAGTATTCAAATTTATACATAACTGATTTCAAGAATGTGAATACCTGTGCAACTCACCACTACAATGCAATGGTGTTGTAGGTGGTTGCTAAGGTGTTGCTTTGGTGATGTATGTAAATGAAATATCTTGCATTCAACATAACATGGCTTTACTGCTATTCAATCCTGTGGAGATCATGTTCAGATCTACACCACAGTCATCCACTGCAGACCAGTGAGAGGCCGATCACCTTTAAACATGCAGACCGTGGTAAAAAATAAAACATCTGTGATTAAACAAGCAGAGAGAGAGAGAGAATCTGCAGATCAGCTTCAGTGTCTCTCATTCACTTCATAGCATCTCTGAGTGACAGAATGATTACAGAGTAAAGCTACAGATCAGACCAGCTTCCAGAACTTATATCAAACATCACATACACAGAAATATGTCTAAAATACAACAGAAAAACAAAAATAAACCCAATTAACAAAAATTAAAAAATAATAAATTATAAATAATAATAATAATAATAATAATAAATAAATACACTTTATTATTAAATAATGATGAAAACAATAATAAAACACAGAACTGAAGTACTCAAAAAAATAAAAATAAAACACACACACAGACACGGATCTCACCACTGCAGTCTCACACTCACTACAAAATGGTTGAATGTGTGAAATAAGTGAATAAAAGCCATTTAGTTGAACACACACACACACACACACACACAGAGAGAGAGAGAGAGAGAGACTCTTGTACAGAGATTCAGCCTCTGGGTAAAAGAGGAAAACTCATTGTGTCGTCTTTTATTATCTCCTGTTACACACACACACACACACACACACACCCTCTCTCTCTCTCTCACAAACACACACACGCAGAGAGAGAGAGAGAGACTCAAATTTTCGCCCCAAGTCATTTAATTGAGTCGTTTAATAGAGTGGCAAACCTCCAGATGCTGCTGCTGCACTGCAATGAGACACTGCACACACACACACACACACACACACACACACACCATCATAAACATCAGAAAGACGTCTGAGAAGACGATCAACTCCTGAACTGAAGCTGCTCTGATAAATAAATCATAGCAAACACAATCAACACGTCACTAATGTGTTCATTACTGATGCTCACATGATCAGTATTCCATTCGTCTCCATGGCAACACAAAAATACTTATTACTATCAATACAATACAACTATTATTGCACCAATGAGTTAACCCAGATTAACCCAGCACTCGACTAGACGGAGAGATCCTCATATTCAGACACACATCACACTGTTCAATCAGGACAAATAACAAAAATCATCTGAAGAATCAAATGAACAGGAGCATCATGTGTTTGGATCATCAACATCCATTAGACTAGAACAGATGATGAGTTTGTATTCATATACTGTACATAAAGCAGTATCAAACCACTGATGAATCTGATATTTTATATACTTCTCTAATTCAATAATATAGAAGAGCTATACATTACAAATGACATTATCAGAATGACAGGTTCATCTGAGAGCCACTTTGGATAAAAGCATCTGCTAAATGAATAAATGAAAAATAAGGAAAGAGCTTCAAAAGGATGTTGAACAGTTATTTACATTTTCAGGCTCAAATGAACAATAAATCCACTGAAATAAATTTGCCAGTATGATTCTATAGGCCTACATGTATACTACTAATCAAAAGCTTAGAAATTAGTTCTTTTCATGAGTTCACCTGCCATTTTATCCTGAAAAATAAAATGTCTCATGGTTTCCACAAAAACATTGTGCAGCACAACTGTTTTCAACATTGATAATAATCAGAAATGTTTCTTGAGCAGCAAATCAGTATATTAGAATGATTTCTGAAGATCATGTGACACTGAAGACTGGAGTAATGATGCTGAAAATTCAGCTGCGCATCACAGAAATAAATGCCACTTTACAATATATTCTCATAGAAAACAGTTCTTTTAAATTGTAATAATATTTCAAAATTTTTACTGTAGTTTTGATCAATTAAATGCAGCCTTGGTGAGCAGAAGATACTTCTTTTAAAAAATGACTGACTCCAAACTTTTGAATGCTATTCTTTGTCAGTTCATTCCATCAAAAACATCATGATATCGACTAATCATGTCAACCTAACTGAATAATGTTAACCAGCACAGGTGAGACTCAACCACAAACACATAAGATGTGCATCTTTGATGTGATCTGCATCCAAACCTGAAGCACAGAGCTGCATGTGTTCATCAGATCAGATCAGATCAGATCAGTCAGGTGAGCATCAGATGCCCTTCATTCTCTCCTCTCTGAAAGAGTCTGAAATCCTCCCATGGTGCAGCTGACGGCTCTGCAGTTAACAGTGTTACACCAGCACACAGCTCACACTGACACACACACATGCACACACACACACACACACACACAGCTTCACGTCCCCTTCAGTAACTCAATCACACTGTGTCTCTCCACACACTCTTCACACTCACACTTCAGTTACGCGAGAGACAGACAGTCACACACTACAGCTGAAAAGATCAGGACTCATTGAACTGCTGAATGTAATGAAAATCATCAAATTTATTTAAAACAATGCCACTTCAGGTAAACAGTCAGAAACTTAATATTGAACAAAGACACAAATAATAAGCCACAGAAAAAAAAAAAAAAAAAAAAAAAAACCTAATAAACAAAACTAGCTAACAAAATCACACATTACTTATAACAGTTTGTCCCTATGAAATCAGTTTTATATTTTTCCAATTTCGGTTTTAAACGGTTAAATAATTAATCATCCAAAAGCATTTCTAATCTATTGAATTCACAAATCTTTAACAATTCAATCAATCTTTAAATAGAAATTAAAAGAAAATATAAACACTCCATTATAACAGAATATATTATATTTTCTGCTTTTAGTTTCAGTATAATTTTTAGTCAGTTTGTTGTGTTTTTGTCACTACTTTTTGTAACTCAGTCACAGCAGCCGCAGGACTTCACCGACCCGAAGACGTTCTGTGAGCTTAAAGCAGACACTTCAGTCCGACCAGAATAACAGAACCGAGAGAGAGATTCACTGACCCATAACACCTCGCTCTGATCCTCACTGCAATTAGCACACCAGCTTAATGAGAAGAAACCATTCAAAGTCAAAAGAGAGAGAACAAGTGAGTGAGTGAGTGAAAGAGTGTGTGTGTGTGTGTGTGTGTGTGTGTGTGAGAGAGAGAGAGAGAGAGAGAGAGAGAGAGAGAGTGTGTGTTCTAGGGCAAGGTCGGAGGTCTGAGTTATTAGTTCTATTGTTCCAGCGCTAGAATTGGGCTCCAAACCCACAGCAACAAATCAACAGCTGTGAAACCCCTCAAACGCAGCAGAGACACATGGCAGCTCTCTGGAGCTCTGTTATCATCATAACCTGCTACAAACACAAGTCACTGCTGTTCAGTTAGCATGTTTTTGCTTAGTCTTCTCTCTATAGTAAGACCAGTCAAAGACCAGCATCCCCACTGGACCAATCAGCATCCAGAGATCATGAGAATCTGATCCTGCCGCCCACACAGAGCCAATCAGGATAAAACAGATGGAAACTTTACAGACGCATTCATACATTATAATGTTACAGTGTAACAGAAAACTACACTCTTAAAAAAAAAGGTTCTTTATTGGCATTGATGGACCATTTAACATTTGTGGGAGCTTTTCGTTTTACAAAAGGTACTTTATAGTGGAAAATGGTTCTTTAGATTATTCAAATGTCTTTCAAACTAAGACAAACAAGGTTCACTGAAAGCTTCTTAAGGGAACCAAAAATGGTTCTTCTACTTCATCACAGCAAAAAAAAAAAAAAAAAAAAAACAACAACAAAAAAAAACATTTTGCAACATTTATAAAGTCCCCCTGAAATCACAAATTTTGTCCCTTGAAATTATTTTTAATAGTCCAAATTAAATATTTAAATGATTTTTTTCTGGTGTAAATAATTTATTCATACTTTAAAATGGTTTGAATATAATTCTACACCTGTACCTCATTTAATATGCACAGATCTATGAATATGTAAATTAGTTCCTGCCTCCACCCAATCACAGTCTTCCTGCTCCACTTTCACTCAGTGAACTGAAGTAGTAAACACTACACAACCACAAGCAGTAATAATGGATTCATTCAGCCATACATGCTTGAACCAGAAACTGATTCTGAAGAAGAGGAACAAATCACCTACAGATTCATGTATCAGAATGCTAATGCATTTAATCTATCGCTCTCTGTAATATCAGAATGACAAAGTAATTGTTATCATTCAGCCTGACTGCATTACAAAACAGCTCATAATGTGTTGCTATAATGTTAGACAAACCCTGTTCCCGTTCACCACCTCAGACAGAAACCTTCAGAAAACCAGCATCCTCGGGTAAAAACACTTTGCTAATGATATGAAATACTGACGTAGGAAAAGGACTGTTTCAATCTGTGTTTTTGAGACTGTCTTTGGTTCTCTGCAGTTTTAAGGAGAAAATGCTCAGCAATGCTGTTGACTGATGAATTTGCACATCTCTAAGCATATTAAAAACACCAGATAGACACAGAAACATTGTGATGTTCACCACAAGGGGTCTTTAAGAGTGTACGGCCGATGATGCTTTGTGTGAATTATGGGAGTTATTTCAGTTAAACTGCAAACAATCAACAAAAGATTCACTCAATGAATGCAATAATAAGCGTTTTCAAAACTGAACACAATGAGGTGACATAATTCTACATTATTATTATTCTACTCACCCTTCAAAAGTGTAAAAGCATCAACAAATTAATTTTAGCATACCATGAATAAACCCTAAAGCTTGATTATTTCTGCAACAATATTAGAGACGTGTTAAATATCACTGTAGTAATAAATGTCTGTATATGTTGCCTTAAGCAAAAATGTTCATTAACATCAATGATAACATTGCAAAGTGATTTCTGTTTTTTTTTGACACATAACAAATATTGTATTTCCCTGCTTTAGAAACATTCTGATAAACAGTGATAATAGACATTAGAAGCGAAAAGGGAGACAATTGCATTTAAAGCATCTTTGTGAAAAACCTGAAGAAAACAGAATCTTACGGTAAATTATTCATGAGATATCTTGCACATTAAACCAAAAACGTACATGATATGTTGTATTTTTTATATTTCTAACGGAAAAAGCAAATAAAGGAAAAGACACAGTGACTGAAAACAGCTAGTGGCATAGATATTCTTGTTATATCACGTCACATTAAAATACCAAGTGTTATGTTATTCTCCTGACATCTGAAAACAGAACATGAAGGAAAACATACAGCTCACAGACTGATTATTGTAGCACAACCTTATGATCTGGAATGATTTATTACAGTCTTTTCAAGTGGAACTTCCACAAACCAGAAGTGCTTCCATAATACAAGACGCAGTAGACTCATTAAGAAATAGGTGGATACAAACTTCAGAAGATCCACTTCAGCTTCAGAAGCTCTGGAATATAGAGCATGAGTCATATAGACTACTGACATACTTTAAAAGGACAGTTCATCCAAAAAATAATCATTCCGTCATCATTTACTTGTCCTCGTGACATTTCTAAAGGCTTACCTTCTTCAGTGGAACACAAAAGCAGATATTTTGAAGAGCAAACCCCATTGACTTTCATTGTATGTACCAAAAAAAAAAAAAAAAAGACATTTCTCTGAATATCATCTTTTGTGTTCAACAGATGAAAGAAAGTAAGTCAAATAGGTTTGGAATGACATGAGGGTGAGTAAATTATCGTTTTTAGTGAATTATTACCAATGGATCAGTAGCTCAAGCCAATAAGAGAAAAGTGAAGTGTTCTTTCAGTTCAGAGAGAATTTATACTATCACTCTAACTAACTTCATCTGCTCTGCTAACAAGGAAAAGTTATTTAATTAAAAAAAGTTATTTTTTAAAAGTTATTTAATTCTTAAAGGGGTCATCGGCTTCCCATTTTCCACAAGTTGATATGATTCTTTAGGGTCTTAATGAAAAGTTTATAACATACTTTGGTTAAAATTTCTCAATGGTAGTGTAAAAAAGAAAAACACCTTTTTTTCCCTGTCAAAATCAGCTCTGTTTTGAGCAAGCCATTTTAGTCTATATTGCTTTAAATGCTAATGAGCTCTGCTGACCCCGCCCCTCTCTTCCGTGGGGTGATGAGCAGTACTGTTTACTTTAGCCGCCAAACTGGCTAACTAGCATGTGAGACAACGGGTCTTCGCAGGCCCGTCGTCAGGCGAAAGGGTTCACCCAACCCAAAAAAGTTGACAAAAAATAAAAAATAAATAAATAAAAAAAAAGATGGCAATACTCGCAGAGATGTTAAATGAAAAAAAATGAAGATTTATTTACAGTGCTCGAGAGGTGAAACAATCCCAGTAGAAAAATGACCAAAGCTATATACAAAGTAACAAAGAAAACACTCTACAAAAGAACAAAACAAACAGATAAATATGTATATATATATACGCAAACTTTGTTGAAAATTGCTCACGGCACCACAGTTGCACGCTCGCTCGCCAGGTAAACTGACCACCTATCCTGGTTTGGGGCTCTCTTTTATAGCCCAAGCCCCGCCCCCTCGGATTAAACCAGGTTGAGGTAAGTATAAAAAGGTAAGTATGTACATATTTACAATAACACACGAATATACATAACTAGAACATCCACTCCATGTTTACAAGCTTTCATTCTTCAAATAAATGAATATATATACAAAAATAACAGAAATAAACAGATTGCAACAACAACGCAACATTTCCTACTTCCCCTTTAAGACAAACAATGGACGAGTCGGCTTCCGGTTGCTTCGCGCCAGCGCAACGAACTCTGGCACTATATAGCCAGGCCACTGGGTGGCGCTCAGGTTAGCCAGCCGATGGAAGGAGAGCAACGCAAAAGACCGACGACACAGACGCAGACAAACACTGAACACAGGTAAATGTTTACAACACAAAACAAAACCAAAAGAAAACGAAGAACAACTTCAAAATATATATATGTGTTTATGTGTGTGTGTGGTTATGCGCAGCGTGGATCACTGTCGGAGATGGAGATGGAGTGGATATGTTTGCATGTGTGTGAAACCAGTATGCTAATGGCGTGCGTGTGCACCCACATCGCCTCAGCAGGGAATTACAGAGGAGGAGTGAGGTAAGATGCAGTGTGTATGTGCTGCGCTAACCGACAAGGACAGGTCACTTTGTCACATCACCTTCCCCCTCTCCAGGCCGCGAACTGACCGGGTACCGAGACAGGTAGTCGGCTATCTTGTTCTGTGCCCCAGGTCGATGTCGAACTTTGAATTGGTATGGTTGCAGGGAGAGATACCATCTGGTCACACGAGAGTTGTGATCTTTCATTGTGTGGATCCATGTCAGGGCTCTGTGATCTGTTTCCAGGATAAACTCCCTTCCCAGCAGGTAGTACCTGAGGCTTTCCAATGCCCACTTGATCGCCAGGCCTTCCTTCTCCACTGTGGAGTATCGAGTCTCTCTTGGCAGCAACTTCCTGCTCAGGTAAGCAGTGGGTCTCTCTTCACCCGCATCTCCCTGGGCCAGGACTGCTCCAATCCCCACAGCAGAAGCATCCACCTGCACAATAAACTCCTTAGTGAAGTCTGGACTCTTGAGGACTGGGCATGAACACATCTGTTTCCTTAAGATGTTAAAGGCTGAATCACACTCCTCAGTCCAGTTAATGGGGTTCTTCACACTTTTGCAGAGCAGGTTGGTTAGTGGGACAGCAGTAGTGGAGAAGTTGGGAATGAAGCGTCGGTACCATCCCACCAGCCCCGGGAAAGACCGGACCTCTTTCTTAGTTCTCGGTCTTGGACTGCTTCGAACAGCTTCTACCTTGTCCACCTGAGGTCTCAGCTCCCCATTTCCTAGGTGGTATCCAAGGTAGTTAGTCTCTGACTTTGCCCACTCACATTTAGCCACGTTTAAGGTCAGGCCAGCCTCTTGGATCTTGCTCAGGGTCTTTTCAAGGTGCAGAAGATGGTCTTCCCAAGTTGTACTGTATATGACGACGTCATCCACATAAGCGGCTGACCATTCTTCACAGCCTCTGAGGACTTGGTCCATCAGACGTTGGAACGTTGCGGGTGCCCCATGCAACCCGAACGGTAAGACAGTAAAATGAAATAGCCCCAGCGGGGTCCGGAACGCCGTGTAGGGTCGGGACGCCTCCTCCAGGGGAACTTGCCAATACCCTTTACAAAGATCCAAGGTGGTGATGTACTTGGCTTGGCCGATCCTCTCGAGAAGATCATCGATGCGTGGCATAGGGTAAGCATCAAATCTTGACTGGGCATTCAGTTTTCGAAAGTCAATGCAGATGCGCAAGGTGTTGTCTTTCTTCGGGACGATAACAATTGGGCTACTCCACTCACTCTTGGAGGGTTCAATAACTCCCAACTCCAGCATCGTCTCGATCTCTGCCTTCAGGGGTGCCACCAGCCTTTCAGGTAATCTGTACGGCCGCTGTCGGGAAGGGGTTGGATCAAGAAGGTGGATTTGATGTTGTACCAGGTTGGTCCGTCCAGGCCTCTGACGAAACAACGAAGGGTACTGGTCCAGAAGGTGGTGCAGCTCAGCTTGGTTGGACTCTTCCAGATGAAGCAGATCAACACCTGCTGGCTGTGCTGTCGCTCTCACCATCGGCTCTGGTTGTTCGTCCTCCTGATCCCCTTCCACTTCCCGAATTAGCAGCGATGTTTCAGGTTTGCTGGGTGGCTCTTTCCACTCCTTCAGCAGATTAATGTGGTAGGTCTGTGTTGCCTTGCCTTTGTCAGGGTGATGAATTTCGTATGTCACTGGTCCCATCTTGCGAACAACAGTGTAGGGTCCTTGCCATTTCATCAACAGTTTATTCGTTGAGGTAGGAAGCAGTAACAGTACCTTTTTCCCAGGCTCCAGTTCTCGGGTTCTGGCGTGCTGGTCATACCATTTCTTGTGAGCTTTTTGGGCCTGTTGGAGGTTTTCTTGGGCCATCTCCCTGTAGCGCTCCAGGCGGTCTCTCATTTCAAGGACGTACTGGACAATGCCCTTCTCAGTCTTCGCCGTCTCCTCAGACGAAGCGGCCTCCCAGCTCTTCCGCAGGAGATCCAGCGGCCCTTGGACCCGCCATCCATACAGGAGCTCAAATGGAGAAAAGCCTGTTGATGCTTGTGGTACCTCCCTGTAGGTGAACAGCAAGAATGGTAGCCACTTGTCCCAGTCCCTTCCAGTGTCAGAGACAAACTTGCGGAGCATGTTCTTGAGCGTCTGGTTAAAACGCTCCACCAGTCCATCAGTCTGGGGATGGTATGGGCTGGTCTTGATCGCGGTGATGCCTAGCTGTCGATGCAGTAGCTTCATCAACCGTGACGTGAAATTGGTCCCTTGGTCTGTGAGGATTTCATCTGGTATCCCCACTCTGGAGAACAGCTGGATGAGGGCATTGATGATCTTGGGCATAGTGATGGAACGCAGAGGGAAAGCCTCAGGATACCTTGTTGCATAATCACTGATGACCAGGATATATTGATGGCCGGCACCGCTTTTCTCCAGAGGTCCTACAATGTCCATGGCGATACGCTGAAACGGGACAGATATCACAGGAAGAGGTAGTAAAGGTGCCCTATCCCGTCGGCGCACAGCATTGGTTTTTTGGCATGTGGGGCAAGTGGTGCAGTAAGTCTGTACATCAGTGTACATGGAGGGCCAAACAAATCGTGAGCTTATACGAGTGTATGTTTTCTGAAGTGCCATATGCCCTGCCCATGGAATACTGTGTGCTAAGTGTAAAACAATGGGACGACAACATGTAGGGACAACCAAACGGGTGAATTCAGGGGTTTCCATGTACAATACATCCTTTATGATAACATATTTTTCCCCACACAAGTCAGCTTGTTCTCCCTCAAACACTTTAGCAAACAGTGGTTTCAATGACTCATCAGCTTTTTGCAGTTCTGCAATGTTTTCTGGGACCTTCCAGCCATGAACGCCAAGACCCTCAGTTTGGATCTCAGGGGCTGGGGTACCCAGACCTTTGTCTAGTCGTCGTTGACGACGTGTCTTTCTGGGGCCCTTAGTCCCACCTTGCAACAGACTATGGTGTAAGTCTGGCAATGGCTGCAGACCTGCTTTAACCTGGGCTCGTGTTACAACCGGACAAGCAACATCAGCATGGTCAGAAGTGGTTACAAAATTTCTGGTAGAATGCAAAAGTTCAGTAAGTACTGGTAAGTCTCTTCCCAAAATCATGTCAGCAGGTAAATCATCAACAACAGCCACATTCAACAAATACGTTTGGTCTTGTACACACACATTAACTTCAGTTTGAGGGTACTGCTTCACATCCCCATGAACACATTGTACATTGACCAGATTAGCAAATGGAACATGTGACATGTGACTTCTTTTGAGCAAAGATAACGAGCTACCAGTGTCCAACAGAGCATTCAAACATTGTCCATTTACAGTTATTTGAACATATTGTGTCTTGCGTGTATTGTTCATATCAATGTCCTCCTCTCTTGGGACATAGCAAAAACCAGTCAGTTTAGATTTACGAACTGGACACACTGTTGCCTTGTGACCTGGTTGTTGGCAGTAATAACAAACAAGTTTGTTTTCTGGAACTACTTTCGGTGCATGAGCAACTTTTAAGTCAACATGAGGTTCAGAGTCACTGGGAAAGCTTTTAAAGTTACCTTTCGTGGGTTGAGAGCGCTGACTACTACGGTGAGCGTTGATGTACTGCTGAGCCAGTTTAGCAGCATCAAGTCCAGTTATTGGCTCATGTTCCTTCACCCACACTCAGATCTCGTAGGGAAGAACACGGAGTAACTGTTCCAGGACTATTGTCTCACCGATCTCCTCCTTTGTATGCCGCTCAGGCCTCACCCAACGACGGTACAAGTTCCGTAGCCGATTATAAGTTTCAGTTGGTGACTCTCCAGCTGGAGTAGAACCACCACGGAACCGCTGACGGTAGGTCTCTGGAGAGATGTTGAACTTTTCCAAGAGCGCCTCCCTCAGGTCAGCGTAGATCTCTGCTCGGTCCTCATCCATAGCTAGGTATGCCTCCAGCGCCTGCCCGGTTAACAGTGGAACAAGACGATAACTCCACTCATCTTCTGGCCACATCCAGGTTCTAGCCAGACGTTCGAAGCGACGCAAGAAGTTCTCTATGTCCTCCCCCTGCTGGAAGACTGGCAACTTCGGCTCTGTTCGTAGCGTCGGCTGGGTGCTGGACCCCATGTTGGTTGGTGAGTCTCGGTCTCTCTGGTAAGCTGTACTTCTGCGCTGAGCTGCCGTTGGGAGCTCCATCCGTAGGCTCTCAACATCACTCGAGCCCTCAGCCGGCCGGACAGCTTGCAGAATCGACTCTCGTAGACTCTGTAGCTCCAGAAGATAACGCTGCTCTCTCTGCTCTTGAGCGCTCAGGAAATCACGCATCACAGCATACATCCCACCTCCAGATGATGCAGCAGCAGAGACGGGTCTGACTTGAGGTGACGTGGACTTGGGACGAACGGATGGGGAATCCCCCTCTCTCTCCTCCTCTGTAGAGTCAACAGAGTCCCAGGCCACATCCTTCTCAGCCACAGCTTTGGACTGGGAGCGAAGCCCCACCCTAGGCTTCCTGCCTCTCGTCACAGTCTTGCGAGTAGCCATCCCACTTCTGACACCAAATGTGAGACAACGGGTCTTCGCAGGCCCGTCGTCAGGCGAAAGGGTTCACCCAACCCAAAAAAGTTGACAAAAAAAAAAAAAAAAAGATGGCAATACTCGCAGAGATGTTAAATGAAAAAAAATGAAGATTTATTTACAGTGCTCGAGAGGTGAAACAATCCCAGTAGAAAAATGACCAAAGCTATATACAAAGTAACAAAGAAAACACTCTACAAAAGAACAAAACAAACAGATAAATATGTATATATATATACGCAAACTTTGTTGAAAATTGCTCACGGCACCACAGTTGCACGCTCGCTCGCCAGGTAAACTGACCACCTATCCAGGTTTGGGGCTCTCTTTTATAGCCCAAGCCCCGCCCCCTCGGATTAAACCAGGTTGAGGTAAGTATAAAAAGGTAAGTATGTACATATTTACAATAACACACGAATATACATAACTACAACATCCACTCCATGTTTACAAGCTTTCATTCTTCAAATAAATGAATATATATACAAAAATAACAGAAATAAACAGATTGCAACAACAACGCAACATTTCCTACTTCCCCTTTAAGACAAACAATGGACGAGTCGGCTTCCGGTTGCTTCGCGCCAGCGCAACGAACTCTGGCACTATATAGCCAGGCCACTGGGTGGCGCTCAGGTTAGCCAGCCGATGGAAGGAGAGCAACGCGAAAGACCGACGACACAGACGCAGACAAACACTGAACACAGGTAAATGTTTACAACACAAAACAAAACCAAAAGAAAACGAAGAACAACTTCAAAATATATATATGTGTTTATGTGTGTGTGTGGTTATGCGCAGCGTGGATCACTGTCGGAGATGGAGATGGAGTGGATATGTTTGCATGTGTGTGAAACCAGTATGCTAATGGCGTGCGTGTGCACCCACATCGCCTCAGCAGGGAATTACAGAGGAGGAGTGAGGTAAGATGCAGTGTGTATGTGCTGCGCTAACTGACAAGGACAGGTCACTTTGTCACATAGCACATTATTAGGAAAGGCAATTTGCAAAGATTCATAAAAAAACATCTGTAGATGAAGCTGGATCACGAATGATTCGCGCAAACATAGACGCATTTAGGCAGATCGGGGATCGGTGCATTCACTTCAAAACGAAAGTAACCTTTAATCCTCTGCGTCTTCAGCGGCTCAGATGTCGGGAGTAAATGACAACTGCTATATTCATTATTACATCCAACAACAGATCACCTCAATTGCTTAATCGGAGACGTTCTTGTCTTCCCCTGCACCAGAGTCAACACAATGGTGGACAGCTCTCAGCTCACTCAGGGCGGGGCTAAGGTAAGACGTCTTGTCAATCAACTTTCATGGGAGCGGCCTGCTCAGAACTATGTCATTCTGACAGGAATCTCAGAGCAGCCTGATTTGAGAAAGGGGATTTTAAAATAGGGATTTTAAAAAAAAACACTGGGTGGATTTTTATCATTATAGGATGGATGTGTACACACACTTTTAACACACATTTATGTTCAAACAACTTGTAAAGTGAATTTTGCATCCAATGACCCCTTTAAAGTAAGCTGTATGGAACATTCTTATAGCTTTATTAATATTTGATATACATTCTCATAATGTTGAGAGTAGTGCCATCAAATAATTATTCGTGATTAATCACATCCAAAATAAAAGTTTTTGTTTACATATACATATATATATATATATATACATACATATATATATAAATATATATATATATATATATATATATACACACACACATATATACATACATACATATACATACATGTATATATATATATATATATATATATATATATATATATATATATACATACATACATATATAATATATATATATGTGTGTGTGTGTGTGTGTGTGTGTACTGTGTATCTTTATTATGTATAAACACAAACATGAATGTATGTATTTGAGAAAAATGGGTAACACTTTATTTTGATAGTCAACTTTACACATTCTACTAACAGTAAGTAACTTTGCAAATTCATGCCAACTAGCAGTCATTAGAGAATTAGTGGACTGTCTGCTTAATATCTTCTAACACTTTATTTTGATGGGTCCATAAGAATCTTTGCAAGTATATCAACTTTTTCTACTAACCCTAAACCTAACCTAACAGTCCACTCTGAGAGTCAGTAGACATGTAGTTGCAAATTAATCAGAATCAGAAAGAGCTTTATTGCCAAGTATGTTTGCACATATAAGGAATTTGTTTTAGTGTCACAGCTTCCAGTACACAGAGAAAACAACAACAACAACAACAACAACAACACAGATAATAAAAAATAAGATGTGAATAAAATACACATATGTATATAAATATAAATAAACCACAAAATAAATAAATAAATAAATAAATAAAAAACAATAATAATAAATTGTATGTATAAGTGTGCTATAGACAAAATTGAATAAAAACAGAATAAAAAATGAGAAATAAGATATAGGGATGTACTAGGATGTAGAGTGATGAATAAATAAGATTATTGCACATTTTTATTGCACAGTGGGAGAACATTTAACTGTTCATGAGGTAGATTGCCTGGGGAAAGAAACTGTTCTTGTGCCTGACTGTCCTGGTATTCGGTGCTCTGTAGTGCCGACCAGATGGCAAAAGTTCAAAAAGGAGATGGCATGGATCTGGGGGATCCAGAGTGATTTTCTGAACCCTTTTTCTCACTCTGGATGTATACAGGTCTATACATGTATACAGAGGGTGGGCAGGGGAGCACCAATAATCCTTTCATCAGACTGAACTGTCCTCTGTAGTCTTCTGATTTTGTAGCTGAGCCAAACCAGACAGTTATTGAAGTGCACAGGACAGACTCAATGATGGCTGAGTAGAACTGTGTGAGCAACTCCTGTGGCAGGTTGAATTTCCTCAGCTGGCGAAGGAAGTGCAACCTTTGTTGGGCCTTTTTAGCAATGGAGTCTATGTGAGTGTCCCACTTCAGATCCTGAGAGATGACGGTGCCCAGGAACCTGAACGTCTCCATTGCAGCCACAGTGCTGTCCATGATGGTGAATGGAGGGAGTGCAGGGGGGTTCCTCCTGAAGTCCACGATCATCTCCACAGTTTTGAGCGTGTTAAGCTCCAGGTTGTTAAGACTGCACCAGACAGTCAGCTCCTTAACCTCCTGTCTGTAGGCAGACTCATCACCGTCCTGAATGAGGCCGATGACTGTAGTGTCATCCGCAAACTTCAGGAGCTTGACAGAGGGGTCTTTAGATGTGCAGTCGTTTGTGTACAGAGAGAAGAGCAGTGGGGAGAGAACACATCCCTGAGGGGCACCAGTGCTGATGGTGCAGGTGTTGGATGTGAATTTATCAGTTCTCAATAGCTGTTGCCTATCTGTCAGAAAGCTGGTGATCCACTAACAGATAGAGCTAGGGACAGACAGCTGGGTTAGTTTAGTCTGGAGGAGTGTAGGGATGATGGCGTTGAAAGCGGAGCTAAAGTCCACGAAAAGAATCCTCACTTAAGTCCCTCATCTGTCCAGATGTTGCAGGATGAAGTGAAGTCCCATGTTGACTGCATCATCCATGGACCTGTTTGCTCAGTAAGCAAACTGCAGGTAAGGGTCCAGTGATGTCCTTCAGATAAGCCAACACCAACCTCTCAAAAGTCTTTATGACCCACAGACGTTAAAGCGACAGGTCTGTAGTCATTAAGTCCTGTTATCTTGGGTTTCTTTGGGATGGGGATGATGGTGGAGCGTTTGAAGCAGGCAGGGACTTCGCACTGCTCCAGTGATCTGTTGAAGATCTGTGAGAAGATGGGGGCTAGCTGGTCAGCACAGGTTTTCAGACAGGCTGGTGTCACACCGTCTGGGCCTGGTGCCTTTCTTCTCTTGTTCTTTCTGAGGACCTGGCGCACATCATCTTCATTGATCTGAAGTGCAGGTGTGGGGGAGAGGGGGGTTGCTGGAGGTGTTAATGGTTGTGTGGAGAGATGATCAGCGCGGGTGTAGGGTGTTAGACTGGGAGTTTCAAATCTACAGTAAAACTCATTCAGGTCTTCAGCAAGTTGTTGGTTGGCCTCAGTGCTGGGGGATGGTGTCTTGTAGTTGGTGATGGCTTTCAGACCTTTCCACACCGATGCAGGGTCATTGGCAGAAAATTGTTGTTCTAGATTTTTAACGTAGTTCCTCTTAGCCACTCTAATCTCTTTATTCAGTGTGTTTCTGACCTGATTGTACAAGACTCTGCTCCCCTTCCTGTAGGCGTCCTCTTTGGCCTGACGAAGATATCTGAGTTTTGCTGTGAACCATGGCTTGTCATTGTTGAATGTTAAATGAGTCCTGCTAGGGATACATATATATCCTCACAGAAACTGATATATGAAGTTACAGTCTCTGTGAGCTCGTCCAGATTGTTGGTGGCAGCTTCAAAAACACTCCAATCAGTGAGGTCGAAACAGGCTTGTAATGCCCGCTCTGTTTCGTTAGTCCATCTCTTTACCGTCTTTACTGCAGGTTTAGCAGATTTAAGTTTTTGTCTTTAAGTCGGTATAAGATGAACCAGGCAGTGGTCAGAGAGTCTGCGCATCCTGAAGCGTCTGAACAGCACTGCTGCTCCACCAACTACGACATTCAGCAAAACATCCGAATAAATGAAATCCAGTAGAAGACTGCGTGGTGTGTTCTGCCGAATGTTCAGCAGTTCACCCCTGGTAAAACTGATTGTGTTTGACAAACAAAAAACAGGAAAAACTAACAAAAACAGTACAAAAACTGGAGAGCAAAACACTGAGGCTGCTGTCTGCGGCGCCATCTTGCCACGCAACTTGACATAAACATAAATTCGTAATGAGAATTAGTTGATATGTAGTTGCAAAGTTACTTATAGTTAGTGGAATGTCTAACGTGGACTATCACAATAAAGTGTAACCGAAAAATGTTATGTTTATATTAAATATATATACAGGTGCATCTCAATAAATTAGAATGTCGTGGGAAAGTTCATTTATTTCAGTAATTCAACTCAAATTGTGAAACTCGTGTATTAAATAAATTCGATGCACACAGACTGAAGTAGTTTAAGTCTTTGGTTCTTTTAATTGTGATGATTTTGGCTCACATTTAACAAAAACCCACCAATTCACTATCTCAACAAATTAGAATATGGTGACATGCCAATCAGCTAATCAACTCAAAACACCTGCAAAGGTTTCCTGAGCCTTCAAAATGGTCTCTCAGTTTGGTTTACTAGGTTACACAATCATGGGGAAGACTGCTGATCTGACAGTTGTCCAGAAGACAATCATTGACACCCTTCACAAGGAGGGTAAGCCACAAACATTCATTGCCAAAGAAGCTGGCTGTTCACAGAGTGCTGTATCCAAGCATGTTAACAGAAAGTTGAGTGTAAGGAAAAAGTGTGGAAGAAAAAGATGCACAATCAACCGAGAAAACCACAGCCTTATGAGGATTGTCAAGCAAAATCGATTCAAGAATTTGGTGTGAACTTCACAAGGAAAGGACTGAGGCTGGGGTCAAGGCATCAAGAGCCACCACACACAGACGTGTCAAGCAATTTGGCTACAGTTGTCGTATTCCTCTTGTTAAGCCACTCCTGAACCACAGACAACATCAGAGACATCTTACCTGGGCTAAGGAGAAGAAGAACTGACTGTTGCCCAGTGGTCCAAAGTCCTCTTTTCAGATGAGAGCAAGTTTTGTATTTCATTTGGAAACCCAAGGTCCTAGAGTCTGGAGGAAGGGTGGAGAAGCTCATAGCCCAAGTTGCTTGAAGTCCAGTGTTAAGTCTCCACAGTCTGTGATGATTTGGGATGCAATGTCATCTGATGGTGTTGGTCCATTGTGTTTTTTGAAAACCAAAGTCACTGCCCCGTTTACCAAGAAATTTTGGAGCACTTCATGCTTCCTTCTGCTGACCAGCTTTTAAAGATGCTGATTTCATTTTCCAGCAGGATTTGGCACCTGCCCCACACTGCCAAAAGCACCAAAAGTTGGTTAAATTACCATGGTGTTGGTGTGCTTGACTGGCCAGCAAACTCGCCAGACCTGAACCCCATAGAGAATCTATGGGGTATTGTCAAGAGGAAAATGAGAAACAAGAGACCAAAAAATGCAGATGAGCTGAAGGCCACTGTCAAAGAAACCTGGGCTTCCATACCACCTCAGCAGTGCCACAAACTGATCACCTCCATGCCACGCCGAATTGAGGCAGTAATTAAAGCAAAAGGAGCCCCTACCAAGTATTGAGTACATATACAGTAAATGAACATACTTTCCAGAAGGCCAACAATTCACTAAAAAATTATTATTATTTTTTTATTTATTTTTTTTTTTTATTGATCTTATGAAGTATTCTAAATTGTTGAGATAGTGAATTGGTGGGTTTTTGTTAAATGTGAGCTAGGGTGTGCAGCGAAGCTAGTATTTGTATCTGGTATTTGTATCTGTAACAATCACAAAATTATTTGTGTTTGTATCTGTATTTGGATAAAACCGGAAGTAGGCGGAGCTTGAACCGGAACTTCGTACAGTTATACTTGATAAGACCATTATGTCTATGGTTTTACGCATTTAATTATAAAGCGTTAAAAAAACGTCTATATATATATAATTTTTTTTTTTTTTAATGATTATAACGTTTATTTAAATATCTTCTTATGTAGGAGCCGATACCTTTGTATAGGCAGTGCTTCGAGATGTAGTGCGGTTATGCTTCAGGGAACGCGGAGTTCGAGCCCCATTTTGGGGACCTTTCGTGATCCGATAAATAAATAATTGAATATCTTCTAATTAAAACAGTAAGGGTTCCTATGCAGTTTAGAAATGTGGAAATTGAAGTAATTTCCAGGAAATGCATGGAAAAAGGCAAGTGCAATACTGCTATTTTATTTGCGCTTATTTCATTCATAGAGTTTACACTCATTTACTTCACACACTTGTTACTGCGTTGTAATTTTAGAGGCTGATGTAAAACAACAGGATTTCCTTTGGCTCACCGGTTCCTGCGCAGTTTAAAAAAGTATTTCACTTAAGTAATTTGCTGGTCTGGAAAAGTATGGAAAAAAAAAAGAGAACAGTAGCTATAGCCTATGGAAAATATTTGTGTTTCGACTGTTTTCCCTACTCAGTGTTCTAAAATATAAAATTAATTTCTAAAAATAAATTGATCATACAAGTAGAGAGCTTTCATGACAAGCGTTTAGTAATCATCTGAACACGACTGAATTAATTCAAGGCGCACTTTTTCATTACGTGGAACTCTTTAAGCAGCCTTTTTTTGAACTTCACTAAACAAATGTGCGTGTGCCATGCAAACCAGCAAAAGAAAAAGCAAACATGTAGGCCTAGTAGAAAATGTATCTGTATCTAAGCTGATTATTAGCCTACTCTTGACAGCCAGCTGGTTTGGTTTTTGAGAGACGCGCAGAGACGCGCAACGCGGTTGTTTGATTGGTGATCGCGCTGTGCTTATTCCATTCATTCGTGTATCATATCGTAGCCTATAAGATTTAAATCATTGCCTTTTAAATATACACAAATAATAGAACGTTTATGATGTAGTATTTTAGTTGATATTACTCCTTGCCAAGCTCTGATTTCTGAGAGATGCACAGAGAGGCAACAGCAAGCGGTGTTTGATTTGCGCTGTTTTCATTCATAAAGTTTAAATTCATTCACTTCACACACTCATTATTGCGTGACTTTAGAGGCTTGTGTAAAATATCGCGCTGATCCCCTGGCTCACCTGTTATCTAGCAAACAGCAGACTGTGCTGCAGCCTAAACCGAATATTCGGGCAGAATTATTTGTTATTCGTTATTCGTTTTTGAAGTCATTATCCGTGCCTTTCTGAATAAGGTATTCGGCTTCGAGCACACCCCTACTGTGAGCCAAAATCATCACAATTAAAAGAACCAAAGACTTAAATTACTTCAGTCTGTGTGCATTGAATTTATTTAATACACGAGTTTCACAATTTGAGTTGAATTACTGAAATAAATGAACTTTTCCACGACATTCTAATTTATTGAGATGCACCTGTATATATATATATATATATATATATTATATATATATATATATATATATATATATATATATACATATTAGTTGTGCTCAAAATTATTCATACCCATGGTAAATATGATCAAAAGTAGCTGTGAAAATAAATCTGTATCATTAATCCTTTTGATCTTTTATTTTAAAAATTTACAAAGATCTAACCTTTCATTGGAGAATAAGAATTTAAAATGGGAGAGAAATCTCATTATGAAATAAATGTGTTTCTCTAAAACACATTGGCCACAATTAATCATACCCTTTTATTCAATACTTTTTGTAACCTCCTTTTGACAAGATAACAGCTCTGAAGCTTCACCTATAATGCCTGATAAGTTTGGAGGACATCTGACAAGAGATCAGAGGACCATTCCTTCATCCAGAATCACTTCAGACCCTTTAGATTCACAGCTCCATGTTAGTACTTCTCTTCAGTTCACCCCACTCATTTTCTACAGGGTTCAGGTCTGAGGACTGGGACGGCCATAGCAGAAGCTTGGTTTTGTGCTCAGTGACCCATTTTTGTTGTGGTTTTGATGTTTGTTTGTGGATCATTGTCCTGTTGGAAGATCCAACCACAGCCCATTGTAAGATTTCTAGCATGGATAGTCAGTTTTTAATTTTGTATATGTTGGTATTTAATTGAATCCATGATGCCATGTATCTAAACAAGATGTCCAGGACCTCCTGCAGAAAAATAGGCCCACAACATTAAAGATACAGCAGTATATTTCATTGTACACATGGGGTACTTTTTTTTATCCCAGTGTGCACCAAACCCATCTTGAGTGTTTGCTGTTAAAAAGCACCCATTTTTTTTTTTTTGTTTGTTTTTTTGTTTGTTTTTTTGTTTCATCTGACCATAGAAGCCAGTGCCATTTGAAGTTCCAGTCGTGTCTGACAACTGATAATGCTGGAGTTGGAGTTTGTTTTTGGATGAGTGAGGAGAATCATCATCCCCCTGCCGCACATCAGAAATATATTCTTTGGTTTTACTCTTTGTGATCAATGATTAAGGAAATTTGGCCTTCGTGTTCCTCATATTTATAATCCTGTGAAACAGGAAGCCAAGGGTGGCTCTTCATGTTTCTAGTCACCCTGGTGTGATAAAAAATACAAATATGAATGGGAATATACTTCATATTAGATATTTTAATCATAAGAATTTCTAAGAAGGTACCAATAATTGTGGCCATTGTAGCCACATGCAGCTGTCACTACAAACACCGTTCATAAAACCACTCACCAAACACCGGCCTAAATGAAGGAGAAGCGGTCTGGATCTAATCCTGCTCTGGAATGAGGAAGAGGTTTTTCTCATTAAACAATGAATGCAAATCAATGACAAGCTCCATGAGCTCAAACACTCTCCAATCCTCAACACAAACTCACACACGCCTGAGATCAGAAAAACAGACAAACCACAGCGTCGCTCATTCAGACCGCAGGCGTCTCTGGTCTTTTCATTTCTAAACTGATTCTAACTAAGGACCAGTTAAGCACAATGTTCATATTATAAAGTGTTAAAGAGATTTTTTTTTTTTTCCTGGATGAGCCTGGAAAGGTTAAAATTAACATAAGCATTAAAGACAGAATGAAAGCTAATGCATTTCTGAGTCAACAAGATATTTATTTGTAATAAATAAATAAATAAATAAAAATCTTTAACCCTTTACAATAAGGTAAGTGAACACATTAACTAACATACACTAAAAATGAGCAATAAAAATATGCTAGGATATTTCTTCATATTTTTAAACGTTACTTAATGCAAGCTTAGGTCCAATAAAATATTAATAGATACAAGATTTTGACAGTGTATTAGTAGCCTAAATGTTGACATTAATATTAGCCGACATTAAATTCTTTAGTTTATAACTCATGTTAACGCATGCATGAGTGAATGGGTCGATCATCGGGTCATAACCCTTCAACGCTTTCTTAAAACGAACTAAACACTGAATCGCAGAAATCTGAAACTCATTACAGCGAGCGCGTGCACAGAGACGCCCTGACAGCCCACGGGAGCGCGCACCTGTCTCCGCGCGCTATAAATAAAACAATAAACACATCTGAGTTCTGCTGATGACTGTAAATGAGCTATAACCATGACAAAAGCATTCCATCTCCATGCCTTACAGTGTCTACCGCTGCGTCTGGATACGAATAAAGCAGCTGATCAATAATCAATCAGGGAAGTGACGGGGATGAGCAGGTGAAAATGACAGATAAGAGCCACAAATTCGACTTTAAAGTCAAGAAAAGATTCTGATTAATAATACCTCACATCGATGAATCTGAAAGTTGTTTTCGCAAATGATCAGGATGGACATTTAGGGTTGTACCCCAAACATACTGACAAACCGAAATAAAACGAAATAAATAAAAATAAATAAATAAAATTAATTTATATAAAAAAACACAAATGATATA
>CM077236.1:710885-871269 GCA_039654775.1 Spinibarbus caldwelli | reverse complement strand
ATTAGCATCTGAAAATATTGCAGTCAGTAACAGAAGCGATTATACTGGCAGTGAAGAGTGAGGTCTGCTACTGAATCATGACAAATGAGCAACACTTCCTTCCTCACCATCTGCACTCACTGTGAGAAAAAAAACTATCCAGATCTGAAAGCATTTGACTTCAGAAAGCTGTACAATAACACACAACTCCAGTATTTATGAGATGACAGAAAAGATTGTAGTTATTGATGCTCACAAACACAAACGTGCACAAATTCACACAAATGCACGCATAAACAAAATGTGCATGCAGAGAGAGAATTCAAAGTTAAATAAAACAATATGAACAAATATGAACAAATAAAACAATTTTATTATTATTTATTTAAGTTCTTTTATATATTTAGTGATTGACTTACTGATTTATTTTTATTTTGTGTATTATATAGTATAGTAGTCTTTCTTTTGTTTATTGTTCATATAATTGCCAATGCTTTGTCAATACTGTACAAGTCTTGCCAATAAAGCTCAACTAAACTGAGCTGAGAACTCTTACATGTGTACAGAATTCTAAAATGTTTGTTCTTTCTTCTAGTGTTGATGAATCACGTGAGTTTGACCGGAAGAGTGTCAGATGTTCCTCTGGCGCCCTCTAGCGCCTCACATCACAAACACACACCGCAGGAATGCTCTGTTCTCGAAGATTTTAAAGGATTTTTAACATTTTAATTATAACTTTGAGCAATTACGTTTTCCTAATATATAAAGCGTTACGATGCTTTAAAGTATAACCATATTGCCTCAAAAATAAATCTGTAAAACACCTTTAACCTGTAAAACTGTAAAACTCTACTTTAACCCTAAAAACACCTTTAAGACCATAATTTATCTGATTTGTATTTGTGCATATTTTGTAGTAGCATATTTTATAATAGCATTTTATATGTTTTTATACATTTTATATTAAACAAAAAAATATATTTTATATAAAATATAAAAATATTATATTTTTATATTTACAAAAAAAAAAAAATCAATTTTTAAGTATTTCAATCAGTCGCCTGGAACTGACGAATCACTCCTGATTAACTTGTGAAATGCAGAAGCAGAAAGTGCAGAATGAAGGACTGGGTCACCTGCATGATGCTCTCTGTGTTCTGAATGCGTTGAGAACCAGTGCTGATAAACAGATAAATGTGCTCTGGCCTGTGGATGAGTGATGTTTCTGCTGCTGTCCTCTGGAGGAAAACATCCTTCACGGATTCTCTTGTTTGGTTGAGTTTGTGTTCTCAAATGAACCAAATGATCATTAACATGTAATCCACATGTGCCAGTTCGGCTGGTTTGAGGGGTTTGGCCTCCAGCACAAGCTTTTCAAACTTCCCACCTGTTGTGCTTAAACCACCTGGGGCCTGTTTCATAAAACAAGTTTACCAAATAAGCCAGGTTTATTTCAGACAGTCTGACTTATTTTGAACCAAATCAACTGGCAATAAGTTAGACTAACTGAAATAAACCTGGCTTATTTGGTAAATTTGTTTTATGAAACAGCCCCCTGATCAGTCATGTGACTCCACAGAGCCGCACGAGTGTATTTATTTATTTATTTATTTACCCAGCTAACAAGGAACGTTCCCGTAACTTTCGTTAGCATTTTTAAAGGATATGTAATTAGGACAAAACATTCTTAAAACGTTCTTATAACAGTATTATTATTTGATATAAGCTGATCTTCACAGCAGGAATGTTGAGAGAATGTTTTCTAAGTTGAAATTTGCATTATAAATATTATGTCAACAGAAATTAATGACATTATAAATGGACAGTTTTAAAACTAAAGTTTGGGATGTGAGGCAGATCTTTCATGGATCATATCTTTTTTTCAGTCACATTGTGATTGTACTGGATTCACACATACAGACATCCTCCTGCTGTATGAATGATGAACGAATGCAGACAGAAGAATGCTTTCAGAGCCAGTTTAACCAAGTGATTCCAAGACACACATGACAGATAGCCTGCGACCAATCAGAAAGCAGCTTTTGTTTCCATGCCGATAGCCATGACTGACATACGACATAAGAGTGTTGACAGGATTCATACATCAGCTGAGACACATGTCAATCATAGTGAAGAGAAGCAACAAACCAGAACACTTTAAACACACACACACACAGAGAGAGACCACAAGACCACAGCGAGAGACAGGGCTCTTCAAAGGTTCTTCATTGGCATTGATGGTTTCATGAACATTTAACATTCAGCGTTCTTTGGGAACCAGAATGGTTCTTCTGTGGTGTTTTCTGTGAAAACCCCTTTTGGAACCTTTCATTTTAAGAGTGTGAACTTTACATGCTCATGTCCTTCATGTAACGTGTGTGTGCGTGTGTGTGTGTGTGTGTGTGTGTTTATGTGGTTTATGAAGACACAAACTTGTATAATGACATGGTTACTACAGAGGTATTACAACATGAAAGTGATTTATGAGGACACTTCTGGTGTCCCCGTAATTCAAAAGCTTCAAAAATCATACAGAACGAAGTTTTTGAAAATCCAAAAATGCACAGATGTTTCCTGTAAAGGGTAGGTTTAGGTGTAGGGCGATAGAAAATACAGTTTGTACAGTATAAAAACCATTACGCCTATGGAGAGTCCCCATAAACCAGCATGTGTGTTTACAGGGATAGTTCAGCCTAAAATGATCATTCTGTTATCATTTCTCACCCTCATGTTGTTCCAAATCTGTTTGACTTACTTTTTTTATGAAACCCAGTGGAGATATTTAGCAGAATGTGCTGGCCATACTTCACAATATGAAAGTGAATATGTACAGATGCACCACAAACGACAATAAAGCACAATGACACTATCAACACAATTACAGTTCTTACTTTTTTGTTTTTAACAATCACTAAGACACATCTATCAGTACTTACAGAAAGTCCTTTTTCAAAACTCTTCTCACAGTTCTCTTCCAACTTTCAGCACAGCTGAAAAAAAACAAAAAAAAACAAAACCCTTCATACAGTCTCAAATCAAATCATTCTTCATAACACAAAGATTTTCACTCAGCAAACACACTGTAGCACTGATAAAACAAAGATCTAAAACACATAACAGTAACATTAAACAGTGTTTTCTTTTGTCAAATGTCTTTACAAAAAAAGAACGAGACTCTCTACTCTTCAGAATTCACTGCAATATAAGATACTGTATATTTACATTTCAGTACAAAATTTGTCTCTTTTTGTACAGACGGGAATGAAATTGAAAGACTATCGCTTGTGTAGGCATTCAACTACATAAAATTGTGCTGATAGAATATAGAATATATTTCAATATGATATTATTGTAGAAATGTAGCAAATCACTGTCTTGTTCATTTTTGTATTATGTTAGACATTGAGCTTAAGTTTAACAGTTTTGTAAAGAGCATGTAAACGTGCAGATTGGCTTATAGCTACATTGAGTTTTGCCGTTGTGTCTGAATGAGAAACAAATGTTTTCTTTGAATGCATTTTGTGTCAAAGCTATGATAAATGATCCAAAGTTTAGCTCGCGGATAATGTTGTGCTTCACTGTGTTTTTAACAAAATCATCATTATGGTTGCAAGTTCCTCATTACTAAAATAGTTTAACAATTTGCAAACAGCATTGCAAAGTTGTGTGGTTGGAACTGCAGCTCTCAGCCTGCGGTCAGAAGCAGAGTTTCTTATTAGTATGACATGCATGTGGACTTACAATGATCTGCTCTTTGGCACAATCATGTATTATATAGCATTAGCATTAAATTACATTAGTATTCGATTGCAAATATACAATTCATGAAACAATTCACAATTTTCTCACAACTTAAACCAACTTACACAAACTTGTATAAACTTTCAGGTCAAAATTAAATACTTTAGTCAAATACATATTCTCCCTTTTTGTGAGAATCAAACTGAAGATGACATACAGACTACTGCACTTCCTACAGAGAACACTAGTGAGATCACTTCAAATCACTGTCACACAAACCTCCTTTTGAATCAGAATCTGGAATCCTTCTGCAATGTCTGTTACAGCATATGACATAAATAGAGAGGTGCAGATACAGCGAACTTCAGCAGAATTCTAAGAATAGTTCATTTTAAATACACTACCTTAAAGAGATTTTACAGTAGATGAAAAGCACTAGAAAAGAGAAGTTCAAATATCCTCAAAGATCACACAATAGAGTATAATTATTGTACACTAAACAATCAATCAATAAATAAATAAATCCTGCATCCTCTGCCAAAAAGCACATGAACTTCACATATGCAATCACATGTTAAAATCACATATGTAATATGTGAAACATATGTGAAACACACAGTGTATAATGTGCTTCAGTAATTAGGAGAAATTAATCATATACAGTGTGTTAGCAATTGGTTAATTATAAGAAGTGATTACTCCAGCACCTGCGTGTCACGTCACTAACGACAGGCCTGTAATGTTGAACCAATGCGGGAAACAGTTGTGACTAGTAGTTTCTACAACAATCGTACTACGGTGGTTAAGCTGTGAGTTGCGTCGTTGTACGGGAAACAAACCCCTGGTGATTCTGGTGAATGTGTGAAATCACCAAAAAAATGAAAACAGCACAAAATAAGCCAGTCAACCAAAATAACAGAAGTACATACAAACTGAAAATACATGTCTGTCAGACTAAACTGTGTTCATACGGACAGGAAGTGTGTGTGTGTGTGCGTGTGTGTGTGTGTGTGTGTGTGTGTGTGCGCGTGTTTGTTTAACTATAATTGTGAGAAGCAAATATCATCACTTATATAGTGAAATATCATGATAGTGTGAAAGTGTTTACTGGCCCTTACTAGTTAAAAAGTCTTATAAACCAATTAAACCATTTTTTGTATTTAAAGTTTTGCACAAGTTTGTGATGGTTTGTTTAGAGCTAGAGCTCAGCTTAAAAAAAAAAAAAAAAAAAAATATATATATATATATATATATATATATATATATATATATATCATTAACATGACAAAAACAAATGAAGTCTATGAGATGAGTGCGTGTGAGTGCGTGTGTGTGAGTGTGTGTGTGTGTGTGTGTGTGTGTGTGTGTTCGCAGTGGGAGGGGAAGATGATTTACACTTTCTATTTCCCCTTTTTGCAGCCAGGCATGCGCATGTCGTGTTGAATGTGATAAGTTTGACTTCTCTTCTTCCTCCCAATGATATGAAATCATATTTGAGCGCGGAGCTGCAGGTGAAGCTGACATCGTGAGGCTCAGACGACAGACAGATCATCATTTCATGAGCTGTAAGTACAACAATCTTTCTAGATTCACACGATCCTTCAGTGTCTCTTTCTGAACGTTCAGCGTTAACAAGGAGGAATAAACAGGAGAGAGACTCATGAGGAGATATACGTCTGATAAAAGTGTTTTTGTTGATGGCAAACTCATTCATCTAGAGTCTGTTAAAGAGGAAACCGAGGCCAGAATCACAGGATCTCACTAACTTTGAGTCAAACTTACACAAATGCTTGTTTTTGTTAAATTAATTTAAAATATTTTGACACAGCAGAAGCACACTGACACCAGACAAGAGTCAAAAGGCAGATTTGGACTGAAAGACTGAACTGTGCTGTCAGAACAAGAGTATTTTAAAGAAATATCAGGTTAGGGGCAAGTTGTCACGTGTTTTATATGCTGTAATTTTAACACATTTTAATAGAAAAAATAAAGCTAAAGGAATAACAACTTAGTAAATTTAATAAATTAGAAAAATAAATAAACCTACTGAACAATATAAAGTGAAGGGTGACAGCTAGCCCCGCTATTTCACAGAGCTGACACATAAGGCATGTCAGTGGTTCACACTGAGCCGTTATTGTGCAAAATTCCAGTTTTACACCGAGATCAAATGTGTGTTTCGGTGAAGCAAATCTGCCTGTGATCCTTGAGCAAAAACAATACACATATGAGATGAAAGGCTTTGCATTGCTGCAGCTGCAGCGCTGCAGAAACGCACGGAAGCAGGTGAGCAGAACACGAGCTGCTTACAGAACAAACCTCAGAAGAACACGTCACCGCATTCAGGGGAAATTCTGCTTCAGAGTCTCAGAAGCACATACAGAAGCTTCACAAACCCTCGGCAGAATATACAAAATCTACATCATTTTTACAGAATACAGTTGAGGTCAAAAGTTTTCATCCCCCTTTCAGAATCTGCAAAATGTTAATTATTTTACCAAAATAAGAGGGATCATACAAAATGCATGTTATTGTTTATTTAGTACTGACCTGAATAAGATATTTCAAATAAAAAATGTTTTGGACTCATGAACAACTTTCACTAAACTAAAAAACACAGTTGTGGATCATTCAGGTAACAACACAGTATTAAGAATCTGTGTTGTTACCTGTGGACTTTATGTAAACATCTATTATGTGAAATATCTTATTCAGGTCAGTACTAAATAAACAATAACACGCATTTTGTATGATCCCTCTTATTTTGGTAAAATAATTAACATTTTGCAGATTCTGAAAGGGGGATGAAAACTTTTGACCTCAACTGCAAGTGGTATCATGAAACTGCCCTGAATCAGCTGTTTCACATAACAGTTACATATTTACCCCACAAGACAAAATAGACAAAAAGTTTAATTACCCTTAAATCATAATACCGTGTGTCGTTACCTGGATAATGCATGACTTTTTTTTTTTTTTTTTTTTTTAATGTTTTGTGATAGTTGTTCATGAGCAGTTCATCTGCCCGCTGTTCTTCAGAAAAATCCTCCAGCTCCTGTACAGTCTCTGGTTTTCCAGCGTCTTTTGTATGTTTGACCCCTTTCCAACAGTGACCCTATGATTTTGAGATCCATCTTTTCACACTGAGGACAATTGAGGGACTCGGACACAGCTATTACAAAGATGAAAACATTCACTGATGCTCCAGAAAGAAATACAATGCATTCAGAGCCGGGGGTTGAAAACTTATGAGCAGAATGATGATGTGTTAGCCTATATGTTTCTTATTTTGTTTAGATTTTTCATGTAGTACTGCCGTTCAGAAGCTACATAAAATACTTACGTTTCCCAGAAGACAAAGTAATTTACCTCGAAGATCCAATTCAAAACGTTTACCCACTCCCTTAAATTAAAAATTAAAGAAGTTCAAAGTCACTTCAATGAGGAAATTTCTTTAAAAAAAGTTGACTTTTTACTTTTCAATGCTTAAATTCATTTACATGTAGAAATGTTTTGGTTAGATGACTTTGACTTTTAACTGAATGCAGTTTTGACACAGCGTTCATACTTTAACCACTACGATTTCTCAACCATAATGTTGTCAAAGTTGTAAGAAGTCCTGAGAAATTATGCTTTTCTTAAATTGTTCTCAAAGAGAAGCAGTTACTAACACAAACTTCTGTATGAAAAGCGACCTGTTTAATCATAATTTCATAATGTCCTGTCTAAAAAAAAAAAATATGTGGACTTATTAATACTTCAATAAATAAATGCATGGCAAATCGAATTCTAATTTATTGATTTACAGTTTTAATTAATTTTTTTTTTTTTTTTTTATTACAGTTGCTAGGACACAATTCTAAATATGTAGGTCACTTTATCAAAACTCTTCACACAGCTCTCATAACCAACTTTCATCTGGACACAGTAGTTATTTCAGATTCAAAATGCAGTTAAACACCAAAACACTTCGTACATGTTTCAGATCAACTCATTCTTTATAACACTAAAGGTTATCACTCAACAAACACACTTTATCACTCATAAAACAATGACCTAAAACACTCACAACAGACAGAATTATACAATGTTTGTTTCCGTAAAATTTCTTTACAAAACAAGAATAACACTCTCTACTGTTTAGAATTCAGTATGTCACATGCTCCATGTTTACATTACAGTACAAAATTATTTCTAATTTGTTTCCTTTTGTATAGATGGTTATAACTCTAAGACTAACATCCGTGTAGTTGTTCTGCTTAATTGAACTGTGTTTAATTGTTTCGATTCAGAACAGCAGAGTTTGGTGGAGTGAGAAAAGAATTGGTGTAATTGGAAAGATGTAGTCATCGAAAGCAGTTTGTGCCAAAGCAGTGATAAATGATCCACAGTTTAGCCCACATAGACTGCTGTTGTGCTCACCATGTGAAGAGTTTTGAAAAAGTGACATAAGTACTGAGAAATGTGTCCTGGCAAATTACATGTGCTTTAGATGGAATAAGATGTAGGGATGGACTAAGATGGTTGGTATAAAATAAATATATGTGGTAATTTTATTGCACAAAGGGGAGAGCATTTAATCACATCAGTCTAATATTGTGTGCAATTTAAACTCAAATTACTGCCCTTTTTAAGATGAAGTAACTTGAAATTGTCTACATATATTTGAAAACTGGGAAGTGTATTTTTACTTCCTAGCATGCTTTGTAGGACTTGATAAAGTAAATGCTGAAATTCAGTGTTATTTTAAGCGAAGGGACGGAGCTGTTAGTGTCGCATGCTGTTGTGTTTGACATTTAAAGAGAGCTTCTGTTGTGCTGAAGTTTTCCTGTGGTTGGCGTCGTGCTGCAGAGCAGAGCTCATGGTTAGATTGTGGGTGGATACATTGACTCTACGGCTGCGTCCACTCGCTGTAAACACTGCCTCTGCAGACAGCACACGGGGAGGAAGGGGACACGACTGAAACACATCCATCGGCCTGATTTCTGAAGGCGGCATCGTGTCCTTCATTCTCTGTGAAATCCCACTGTTGTTTTTGATTCTGTAGTTGAGTAAAAAAATAAAGATTGCATCTGAAAGCTGCGGTTGATGGTTAGTTTGTTTGTAAATGTAAGTTTTTGACCAACTTTTCTCACTTTTGATGTCAGTTCTAGTGAGAAATTAGTATAGTAATTATTAATATTTGCTGAATTATCACCAAAGCTGACTGTGTTTTGTTGTAGATCATTAATAGTTACACAGCCTCTGAAATCAATTTTGTGCGCAAACGCTGCCTAAACATTGAGACGCAGAGCAATGACTGCACTAAAGCCAAAGACTTATTCATTACATTACATGCTAAATAATTTACATTTAGTATGTGCTGTGCTAGCTGTTAATTTTAACTGAAATAGATGACTTGGATCTAAGGCATTTTCTCAATTATTTAAGTTAATTTTTGAGTAAACAAATTTATTCAGCAAATTATAAAGTTTCTCTAAGTCAAAGTAGTTTTTTGGTCAAACATAATTTCATCAAAAGATGTTATAATTCAAAAAGATTGACACAAACTGTTCTGTATTTTTTTTTTTTTTTTGAGCCTAAACATTTATTTTTTTGAGTGACAGTTTTCTGACATCCCAGCTAACTAAAATAATCTCTAAGAACATTTTACCTTCCCATTATGTTATGAAAATTTTATTTCTGAATGTTCTCAGAACTTTCACTTTTTTCAACGTTTTAAAAAATGTATTTTCTTGATTGTGTCAACTTTAGAGAGAACTTTAAAGGAATGTTCAATTTTATCATTTTGCAAACAATGTGGGAAAGTTATTTTTGTTCTCTGAACCATCTGATGCAGGGAGTAATAAGTAACATTTAAAAAAATAAAAAAATAAAACAATAAAAAACATTAGATGAATGGCCAACTAAAATGTTTTAGAAAAACATTTCATTATTGATGTATAAATAATGTCTTGATAACATTATTAAAGACCAGAGAACTTCTGTTACCTTATTGATAGAATGTTTGTTCATGGGTCATTCTATGGAAATGTCCACCTTCTTGAGCCATCAATGTGGAATATTTGTGTTTTAATTAATTATATAGAATTCCAAGCACCAAAAAAAAAAAAAAAAAACTGCTCATCCCCACAGCCATGTACAGAGGGAAAGTGATTTATTTTGAGGCTTTTCTACCATTTAAAATACAATAATGTATTCATAATTATCAAATATATGACATAAATGGCATAAAAATGCTGAATAAACATTATAAAATATATAATGAATGTAGTGGTCCTCTGGAGTTGTCACTGGTGTTACCATTTAACAAAGATCTTTTATTTTAAAATAATTACATCACTTGACTTCCTTCTTCCTATTTTTGAAGATCTATGAAGAAAGTCCCATGATAAGTCCACTGTCTATTTTCAGTTATCGGAAATTTTACTTATCTCATGATTTTATACACTGAAAAAAATGACTCATTGAATTTACTAAATTTTTTTAAGGTAAGTGGTTGCAATCAATTTATTTTAGCTACATTTAAATAAATAAATTTAATTGACTAACTTTCAACTAAATTTGTTTATTTAAATGTAGCTAAAATAAATTGATTGCAACCACTTACCTTAAAAAAATTTAGTAAATTCAATGAGTCATTTTTTTCAGTGTATGAAGCTTTTAGTTGAATTGTAAAAAAAAAAAAAAATAACTAAATAAATAAATAAATAAAATAAAAATAAAACCTGAATACAAATGGATTAAACTGCTTAATTTAGTGAGTATACCATGACTGACAACATGTGGTTTGATACCTTGCAGCAGCCATTTTGTAAAATGCATTTTTCATGAAAATTGTCACTGGTGTCACTTTCCTTATGGGTAAAAAAATGCATAAAAAAGATAAACAAATCATTAAGCTGTCATTTATGCGTATTCATAAAGTCAAACGGTAATCTAATAATGTGGTCTTAGTTTAAATGTTAGAAAAAGAAATACATTTTAAGACATCTTCCCATACCAAAAGTGGACATTTCTGTAGAATGACCCTCATAACTCTGAGAAAACCTTGCCAGAATGTTATCAGAACGTTTCCTGTTAGCTGGACGTTGTTTTGGTTGTTTATAGGTCATCAGTTGTGTGAGCTTCCGATCAGAGGCTGTGTTGTGATGTCTGGTGTCTTAGTGAACATATAACTGAAAATGTGGAGTTAGTCATGACTAAACACAGTTTAAACTGCAGTGGATTCATTGTCTGTGTGAGATCAGCCCGGAGTGATTGACTGAAAGAAGAAAGACTGACAGAGCTAGTTCATTCACTCATCCTCAGTGCTCAGGACAGAAAGTCAGACGGGTTTGGTGTGGCACGAGGGTCAGCAGACGGCAGAACTGTGATGTTTGGGTGATCTGTCTCTTTCATGTGGTTGTGCTTTAGTGTGAGTTTTCGGCTGGCTACGCTGTGAATGTCAGCAGTGTTTGACTGGCATGTGGTTTGATGTGTTCTTGACTCTTTAAAGATGCAGTATTCATTCTGTTTATGCTGTGTTTCTCGTTCTAGTCTCTGAGTTGTCTCCGTCATGGAGGCGACAGGGAAATATGACTTCACCGCCACAGCAGAGGACGAGCTGAGCTTCAGGAAGGGAGATATAATCAAGGTGTGTTTCAACATTTACATCACAGCAGCACACATCTGCAGCTCACTGTATGTACTGTATATACAGTATCGCATGTCCACCGATACACACATGCACTCAACTCATTCAGTTATTCTGACACGTTCAGATACTTTAAACCAGAGTTTGTCCATTCCTCGGCAGCTCTTTCAGTGGTTTAATCATCACATGCTATCCTGTAGATTTTAGGCACCAATGACGAATGGTTCAGAGCAGAAATAAACGGCATGGAGGGATTCGTTCCTCGGAATTACATCAACATCCACTTCCCCAGGTAACAGACGTCACATCTCACTGAACACCACTGCCAGAGTCTGTGGCAAGCCAGCTTAACATTTAATCTATAACGTGTACTAGTATCTATTTTCATGCTACCAGTACTTATTTTTAACTGCTAGTGTCTATTCCATTAGGTACTGGTAATTATTCATTAGATACTAGTACTTATTTCAGTAGTGACTAATAACTATTCTGTTGTTACTAGTAACACATTTCAGTTTTTGCCACTGACTTCCATAGGGATCTATCATTAAAAAATCAACTATTCAGTTTTGATTAGTATGTATTCCAATTTCATTAGGTACTAATACTTATTTTAGATGCTAGTACCTGTTATTTGTTACTAGTACTTAATCATTATATACTAGTACTCATTTTTTAGATACTCATGCTTATTAAAGTGCCCCTATTATGGATTTTTGAAAATTACCTTTCATGCCATTTGTAACACAACTCTAAGTAAATGAAAACATCCTGCAAAGTTTTAATTCTGAAAGTGCACCGTGTATAAAGTTATTGTCTCTCAAAAGAAAGAGTTGACTCTAAATCATTGAAACTAATCATTTTTAAAACGAATCTTAAGCAGTTTCATGTTGACATCAAAATGAAACATTAGCATATTGCCTGCCCACTTGTTGCCACTAGATGCCGCTTTTGGAGCGTTAAAAATAGCTGTTTCCCCGGTAACAGCTGTACACAAAGCAGCACTGCCTCTGCTTTAAATGAAATCGACCAATCAGACCAATCACCGCAGATTAGCGTCACACAAAGGAGGGGTTTGGAAAAATGAATCGTTGAGCGAATCGTTTGGGAGTCGTTGAGCATATAAGCTAAAATAAATGCATATTATAAGAAAATGAAAGTGTTTTTTGACCTTGCATCATGTCAACCTGTTGTTGGGGACTCCCAAAACCAAAATATGAACCTTTCATAACTCATAATAGGGGCACTTTAAATAGTTACTAGTATTTATTTAGTACACATTAGTATTTATTCATTTGATATTAGTTCCTATTTATTAGATGCTAGTACTTATTTATTAGCTATTATTTCTTATGTATTAGCTACTATTACTTATTCAATAGATACTAGTACACATTTATTAGAAAGTAGTACTTATTCAGTAGATAGTACACATTTATTAGCTACTAGTACTTATTCATTTGATACTAGTACACACTTATTAACAAATAGTGTTTTTCAGAAGATACTAGTACACATTTATTATCTACTAGTTCTTATTTAATAAACACTAGTATTTATTAGCTACCAGTACTTATTCAGTAGAAACTAGTACACATTTATTAGCTACTAGTAGCCTACTTATTCAGTAGATACTAGTACACATTTATTAGCTACTAGTACTTATTCAATAGATATTAGTACACATTTGTTAGATACTAGTACTTATTTCAAATCCATAGAAGGCAATGGTAAAAAAGTGAAAGGTGTTACTAGTAACAGTAGAATAGCTACAAGTCACTACTGAAATAATTACTAGTATCTAACGTGGTATCCAATGAATAAGTAGTAGTATCTTCAGAAAGTCACCAGTACCTAAAGTTTAAGGGTTAGTACCTGAAGCATAAGTACTAGTAGCTAATGAATATGTACTAGTACTTAATGAAATAAATACTAGTAGCTATTTAAGTACTAGAAGCATTAAACTGGATAGTAGAATATTTTAAGGATTAAATGTTAAAACGGCTTGCCACAGAGAGCAAACGTAACAGTTGCAATATTCTGTTTGTGTAACACCACATTGACCAATACACAAAAGATCACTGACACTCAGCACTGCATAGTTAATTAGTGGTGTTTGCCTGGTCAGTCCTCACTATCTATAGTGCTCAAAGTGATTTGAACAAACCTATAAAACTAGTATTACATTTAAGTGTGGAGGACTGGATATACAGATTCCCATTCAAAGCTCTTGATTTGATATTGATTCAGTTGGACATGTAAGGCTGCGCTGCAGTTTAGCCAATCACATTAAGATCTGTCTCTATTACAGTAAACAGCTCTTCACAATCCAATCGACAGCCGGTGGATAAGATCAAGTCCCGCCCTGTGGTTGTTTCTAGTTTTATGTGGGAGTAAATAACCTTCGGTTTCATGCAGTTTTAATAAACATTTATTACATTTATGCATTTAGCAGATGCTTTTATTCAAAGCGAATTACATTGCATTCAAGTTACAGTTCTTTTTTTACATTTTATCAGCTCTTGCTTTCCCTGGGAATCAAACTCATGATCTTGGCGTTGCTAGCGCTATGCTTTACTATTTGAGCTACATGCTTTACAATAAAGCCACATATATAAACTAAACTGCCTGTGTGAACAGAGTTGTTCTGGCTGTATAGAACTCACAATAATCTACAGAAACATGACTTGCTCCATCATTATGAATCAAAGAGTTAACGAAAAACATCTGGATTTCTAATTTCATTGTCAAAATATAAGTTAAATGGTCAAAAACCTGTTTTATCACTTTGAGATTGATTCAAACATATTTTACACAATTAAAACCATTGCACTGTAAATAAGAACAAATAAAAATAAAAGAGTGACATCTAGAGGAGACGACGTGTAGTGATAGGATTTAGAAAATAAATACAAAAGATTGATCTGTGACTTTTGAGAATCAACCAAAAATAAATAAATAAATAACACGAGGATCATATGTATTTTTTGCTGTTCAATCTACAAACAACTAAATCAATTCAAGTTGCCTGAATAAAGCTATAGAGGCATCCCAGCAGGCACCAGACATCTATGTAATGTCAGGTTGACGTTGGACATGACGTCGGACAGACGTTGCATTTTGGTTGAAAATGAAAATCGGGTTGACGTCAATATTTGACGTCAATTTGACGTTGACTTAACGTTGGATTTTGGTTACACAACCTAAAAACAACAAAATCTCAACGTCAGCTGACGTCGGTATTGGACATCAATTTAACATTGACATTAGACGTTGAATTTACGTTGAATTTTGGTCACCTGACGTCGCAACTGAAATTTAACCAAATATCAACGTCTTATGACGTTGTGTGCCTGTTTTGTGCCTGCTGGGATTGTATGGGCTTTTTGACCCTAGCAACCACTCACAGCACCTTAGCAACAGCACAGGCAAACATTGTTAGATTTTGTTCAGAACATGTCATATTAAAGCAATGTTTCTCCAGCTGGTATCAGGAGAACACCAGCCGTCATTCAGCACAGGAAGAACTGATGTGTCAACCAATCGGGTCCTTCCTCATCCGAGGCTCCCAGAGTTCACCTGGAGCATTCTCCATTTCAGTCAGGTACAGCACACACACACACACACACACACACACATGCATGTCTGGTTTGCTATCCTTGTAGGTTCACTCCACAGGCGTAATGGTTTTTATACTGCACAAACTGTATTTTCCGTCGCCCTACACCAACCCTACACCTAAACCTACCCTTAACAGAAAACTTTCTGCATTTTTACTTTCTCAAAAAAACTAATTATGTATGATTTATAAGCTTGTTTCCTCATGGGGACATCAATTTAGGTCCCCACAGTGACATGAGTCCCAATGAGTCTGTGTGTATTCAGGTTTAAGTCCCCACCGGAATATATATATGGTACACACACACACACACACACACACACAGTCACTGGTTTCCATGTTCAATGGGTACATTCCATAGAAGTAATGGTTTTACTGTGTGTGTTTGTGCCATCAGACATGAGAATGACGTGCAGCACTTCAAAGTGATGAGAGACCGGCACGGTCAGTATTACCTGTGGAGCGAGACCTTCAGCTCTCTCAACAGACTGGTGGAGTTCTACACACACAACTCCATCTCCAAACAGAGCCGCGTCTACCTGCTCACAGAGCAGCGGGTGAGTCCTGCCACGCGTGATAAACACAGAGCAAACACCTAACAATGCCCTGCAAACACCTGAGATACTCACGGCAGTGAGATCTGAAGCACTCACATTGTCTTCAGGAGATGCTTTTCTATCCAAACACTCAGTGTTTGTTGTTTCTTCCTGATTGGTCTCTTTCTCTCACCCAGAATCCACCTGATTTCCCACAAAGGAAGACAGCTGAGCTGCCGCCCATCTCTCAGGTACAGCCGCTGTCACTCACGTGACGTCAGTCAATCATCTGATGAGCTTCTGTCTCAAATTATGCTTTCCTTCTGCAGGAGAGACACAATTACAGAACACCAGCTCCAGCCTATCCTCGCTCAGCCGAACCCTCACCTCCACCCCCACCACAGGTCTCACACAAACACACACACACACACACACTCTCTCACTCACACACACACACACACACACACACACACTTGTTTCGCTATCCTTGTGGGGATTTCCATAGGCGTAATGGTTTTTCTACTGTACAGACCGTATATTCTATTGCCCTACACCAACCCTACACCTAAACTTAGCCCTCACAGGAGACTTTCTGCATTTTTACTTTCTCAAAAAAACTCATTCTGTATGATTCATAAGCTTTTGTACCCCTGGGGACTTCAATTTAGGTCCCCACCGTGACACGAGTCCCCATGAGTCTGTGTGTATTCAGGTTTAAGTCCCCACCTGAATATATAAACCAAACCTCTCTCTCACTCACACACACACACTCTCACTCACTCACACACAGGTGACAACAGGTCACATGATACACACTATAAAATAATGCATAAGCATTAGATCTGTCACTGGTGCTGAATGAGCTGGTTCTGTTTGTTTGTGTGCGCAGGCATCTGCGCTGCAGGTTCGAGCCATGTATGACTTCTCTGCGGAGGATGCAGATGAGCTGAACTTTCACGCTGGAGATGTTATTGAGGTTTTAGATCAGTCTGACCGTTTCTGGTGGAAAGGTGTTCTGCGCGGCAGAACCGGACTCTTCCCCGTCAACTACACCAATCCTGTCTGAGGATCCGTGACACAGACGTTTGGCTCAAAATTAATTTCACCTTGTGATGTTGCATAATAATGACTTATGAATAAATTTACATTAACAGTTCTGAATTTAAGAAACAGTTTTTCACCTTCTCATGTGTACAGAACACACACACACACACACACACACACACCTGTAAAGCATTGCTCTTCCTGTTGGCACAGAGATTTGGAAAAAAATGTGTGCTTATTTTGTGCTCTTTTACCAACAAGTTTATGAATCTTTCAGAATTGTTATGATCCTCTGCATATGGACTGTATGAAATGTTCCTGAGATGTGATCTTCATCCAAGTATTAAATAAATACATCCATATTTAATAACACATACAACTGAGTCATGAGGTTATGACAGTTTTTTTACAATCATTTTTGCACTAATAACAGAACCTTAATGTCATTTTTCAAAACTCTAGACACAAAACACAAAACAGTGATTATTTGTAACACAGGCAATCCAATGTTCAAAACTTTGCATATTGCATTCATATCTTTAAAGAAGCCTTGCATTTGCAGAAGCATTGGTTCAAAATACTCATTTATTATGAAATATCATAGGAATATTACTTTAGATCACCCACACACAAGATACTCATAGTTTCACTGTGTAGCTGTTAGTACAATCATTAAATATAGTTGTTCAAAACACATGATGCAGCTTTCATTATGGTTCTACACATTCATGCATCTTTGTAATAGACTAGAAAAGTACAGAGACTGGAATCATTAAACAAAGTTTGAAAATTATTGATGAAATAATCAACACAACAGGTTTTTCAAAAAAACTTTAAATAAGAAAAAATTAGATAAGAAAAAAAAGATATGAAAAAACCTCCATTAGGCCTACAGTAAAATGTCAACTGGAGTGTTCCTCACTGCACTTCTATGTTTTTATCAAAAAATAAAAAATAAAAATCTTCTGGCATGGCAAATACAGGCCTGACATTGGTCTCCTTCTGTGATGTCATTGCAGGCATAATCTATGGCCTGGAGAAGAAGGACTTGTTTGTGAGGGGTCTATTGTGAACCTCCCTCCTCCATGTGGAGAAAAACTCTTCAGTCGGGTTACAGTAAGGAAAGGGGAGTATGGGGGTAAATACAAGGTGATGAACTGTGGATGGGCCTGAAACCATAATTGCCCTCAGTGCCGTCGCTAGGAATTCTGGGTCCATTGCACTGATATTACTATAGGGCCCCTCAAAATCACATTCAGTGGGGGGTGGTCAGGCCCCCAGAGAACATCGTTCTGGGCCCCTCTCAACCGCTGGGCTCTCAACCTCTCCTCCATGTCATGGCCAGGGTAAAGCCTGACCATCCAAAAATATGAATGGTTTTCATCAGCTTCCACCTCTATCACCCTCTAAAAAGATATTTACTGTTGGAAAAACAAGTACTGATAACAATGATATAGACTTTGGGGGATTTTTATTTTTTTTCTCCCAACAACAGGCATCTTGAAACTGATCATACCTGAACATACTCAGTCCTCAGTTGCTTCACTTTCATAATCTAAACATTTAATATTGTTCATCATTTTACATAAAAACTATGCTTCAAGAGTAATGCAACAGGTACTTAGCATTTGAGCACATTACTGTCATTATTCTTGAGTTGAGTTGAGTTGAGTTGAGTTGAGCTTTATTGTCATTCCGCTACATGCGGGGGCATACAGTGGAACGAAATGTCGTGCCTCACAGGACCACGGTGCTACATAAATACAGGCATACAGCAATGAAGTAAAACAATATAAACCTATACACAAACTATCCTACTGATAGATTTTGACTATAAATATACTATCTATATAAAAATTTTACCTATACATAAACTAAAAAATACAAACTATACAAACTATACGAATGCTTCAGATAAATACTGTACATGTGCAAAGAGAGACAATGTGAGTTCAAGCAGCTGGCTGGGGAACAGTGCAGGATGATTTGTAGTGCGTGAGCATGTAAACATACATATATTACTGATATTACTGAGTCTTTTTGTGGGATTTGTGTACTCACAGCAGTGTGTGTGAAAAGTGACTAGTGCGCATAGAGGAAGAGAGTGTGCTACTATAGGTGGTTTGTACAGGCCCACTCACCTGTAGCACTCTTCGATTGCACAAACAAAAAACATAAGTTCCAGATTGTCCATGTTTCAGGAGGTAGGGGGTTTGTATGGGGATTCAGAGAGGGGCGGGGTGACTTGAGTTCAGGGCTCTCACAGCCTGGGGAAAAAGCTGTTGAGCAGTCTGGCAGAGCGGGCTCTGATGCTCCGGTACCGTCTACCTGATGGTAGGAGCTGGAAGAGACTGTGGGAGGGGTGTGTGGAGTCCTTTACGATACTGTTGGCTTTGCTGGAGCATCGTTTGAGGAAAATGTCCAGGATGGAGGGGAGAGGGGCACCGATGATCCTTGCAGCTGTGTTCACTGTCTGCTGGAGGGTCTTGCGGTCTGCTGCAGTACAGTTCCCGTACCAGACAGTGATGCAGCTGGTCAGCACACTCTCAATGGTGCCCCTGTAGAAAGTGGTGAGGATGGGTGGAGGGAGACTTGCTCTTTTCAGCCGGCAGAGGAAGTGTAGGCGCTGTTGTGCCTTCTTGGAGAGTGACATGGTGTTGGTGGTCCAGGTGAGGTCCTCTGTGATGTGCACCCCCAGGAATTTAGTGCTGCTGACTCTCTCCACAGGCGAGCTGTCGATGGTCAGTGGAGGGTGATCAGCGGAGTTTCTCCTGAAGTCCATCACAACCTCCTTTGTCTTCTCCACATTGAGGGACAGGTTGTTTGCACCACACCATTCAGCCAGCTGTGCCACTTCCTCTCTGTAGTGCGTTTCATCGTTGTTGCTGATGAGACCTACCACTGTTGTGTCATCAGCGAACTTGATGATGTGGTTGGAGCTGAACTTGGCAGTGCAGTCGTGGGTCAGCAGCGTGAAGAGCAGCGGGCTGAGCACACAGCCTTGTGGGGCACCTGTGCTCAGTGTGGTAGTGCTCGAGGTGTTGTGGCCGACACGGACTGACTGAGGTCTTTCGGTTAGAAAGTCCAGAATCCAATTACAGAGGGAATTGTTAAGGCCCAGTAGGTTTAGTTTATTTGTGAGCTGTTGTGGGATTATTGTGTTGAATGCTGAGCTGAAGTCAATGAACAGCATTCTAACATAAGAGTCTTTATTTTCTAGGTGGGTAAGAGCCAGGTGGAGGGTGGAGGAAATTGCATCGTCTGTGGAGCGGTTTGGACGGTATGCAAACTGGAGCGGATCGAGTGTGTTGGGGAGGCTGGTTTTGATGTTGTGCATGACTAACCTCTCAAAGCACTTCATTATGATTGGAGTCAGTGCTATGGGACGGTAGTCATTTAGACAGGACACAGGTGATTTCTTTGGTACCGGTATGATTGTTGTGGATTTGAGACATGTGGGGACGACTGCCTGGCTCAGCGAGGTGTTGAAGATATCTGTTAGGACATCTGTCAGCTGTACAGCACAGTCTTTCAGTACACGGCCAGGTATGTTGTCGGGACCCGCAGCCTTGTGTGGGTTAATCCTAGATAGGGTCTTCCTTACGTCGGCTGGAGACAGACAGAGCGCCTGGTCGTTGGGAGGTGTGGGCAGTTTTTGTGCAGGTGTGTCATTCTGCATTTCAAACCGTGAATAAAAGTGGTTGAGTGTATCTGGGAGGGATGTGTCATCATCACAGGCCTGTGGCGGGGGCTTGTAGTCTGTGATGGTCTGAATGGCTTGCCACAGACTCCGTGTGTCTCTGCTGTCTGTGAAGTGATTGTTGATTTTTTGAGCATATGACCGTTTTGCATTTTTGATGCTGCGGGACAGATTGGCTCTTGCTGTTTTGAGGGCTGCTTTATCTCCTGATCTGAAAGCTTCATCTCTGGTCTTTAGCAGCCCACGAACCTCTGCTGTCATCCATGGCTTCTGGTTGGCGCGTGTGGTGATGGTCTTTGTGACTGTCACATCATCTGTGCACTTTTTGATGTAAGCAGTCACAGTTTCAGTGTACTCCTGTAGGTCTGTGTGGTTGTTGTAAGTGGCTGCCTCTTTAAACATGTTCCAGTCTGTGTCCTGGAAGCAGTCCTGCAGTGCAGAGGTAGCATTTTCTGGCCATACTGTGATTTTCTTTTGAACCGGTTTGGTGAGTTTGAGAAGTGGGCTATATGCTGGGATTAGCATAACAGAGATGTGGTCCGAGTACCCGAGGTGGGGGCGGGGTTCGGCTTTGTATGCGTTCTTAACTGTTGTGTAAACAAAGTCCAGTGTGTTGTTTCCCCTTGTTGCAAAGTTCACATGTTGGTAGAACTTTGGCAAAACTGTCTTTAAGTTTGCGTGGTTGAAGTCACTGGCTATGATGAAAAAGCCGTCGGGGTTATTTGTTTGTTGTTCGCTGATGGCGCTGTACAGTTCGCGAAGCGCGTCCTTAGCGTTTGCACACGGAGGAATGTAAACCGCGACAATAACAATGGCCGTGAACTCCCGCGGCAGATAGAACGGTCGACACTTCACAACCATAAACTCCACCAGTGATGAACAGTGTTTAGATACTACCGCAGCATTGTTACACCATTTTTTGTTGACGTAAACACACAAGCCACCCCCGCGAGTCTTACCAGACAGTGATGAATTTCTATCCGCTCGGTAGCAGGTTAGTCCATGCAGCTGAATGGCGGAGTCCGGGATGTTGTCGTTTAGCCATGTTTCAGTGAAAACAAACACACAACAATCCCTTGCCTCATGCTGTGTAGATCGACTGAGTTGAATTAAGTCCAGTTTGTTTTCCAGAGAGCGAACGTTTGAGAGCATGAGTGTTGGAAGAGCCGGTCTTGTGGGGTTAGCCCTCAGCCTAGCTCGTATACCTCCGCGCTTACCGCGCTTCCGTCCTCTCTCACACCGCTTGCGACGCCGCCTTGTGCGGGTAGCGTCAGTAGACGAGGCCGCGGTCTCGAGGTCCGGCTCCAGCAGTAAACAAAGGCCTCGTAGCTTCTCAGTAGCCGCCGGCGAGAGTTTGTGTTTGTATGTGTTGTCGATATCCAAAAGGCTTTGGCGATCATAGATGTATCCCGGAGTGATCTCCCGATGAATTAGCGGTAAATTGACACTATTTGGAGACGAACAGACGACATTAAAAGACATAAAAGCACCGTCTTTGGGATCCGGAGAAGCCGCTGCGTCTGGTCGCGCCGCCATCTTGGATTTTTTTTCTTAAAAGTAATGTAAATTATGTTTGCAACAGCTATAGGTTTTTGGAGTGGCCTGGATAATTGTGAGACTCCCGGCCTGCCAGGAATTTTGTCCCAGACCGGCATTAAATAATTTGTGAATATGTGTAAACATTTGTGGCATTTCTATGGATGTTTTGCCATTCAGGTAGGGTTATTAAAGTTAACTAAAACTAGTAAAAAAAATTTGTTAATTGAAATAAAGCTGAAATAAAATAACATAATCCTAAAAGCAATTATATGAATGGAGAAAAACTGAATAAAATCACATATATATAATTAATAAATAGCACTATTCTTGAAATATATTGTATTTGCAAAATATTCACAGATTAACAAAACAAAAGAAAAACTGCAACAAGTTCTATATGCCGAGTTTTTGTCCATTTTTCTAATGCAACAAGTTCATGGAAGGGAAATCAAGATGGCAGTCAGTTTTCTATATTTTGAAAAGCACAATTTTTTAGGGGTTCCAGCACAAATAATTATTATTATTACTATTATTATTCTGCCATAAAACCGATCATGCAGACCAAACGGTAAGTTCTAGAGACTTGAAACTTGGCCAGATGGTAGAGCTGAATAATTTGGGGATACACTGGCAAAAACTCACACCAATCGGCCTATAGGTTACACTAAAGCGATCAAAAATGCAAAATTGCTCACAACTCCTAGACCGTTTGTCATAATCATTTCATTTCTGTCATTGATATTTTCCAGCCATTTTGGCTTTTCTGAAGAAAATGCAAGTGTGAAACATTGGCTGATTTCTTTCAACTTTGTCACAGACCTCTAGGGCCAAGTGTCAAACAGGCCCGCAGAGATTCTTTCCGATTGGCCTCCATTAACCTTGTCTAATAAGTGCTCAAATTTGTTTGTCTGATGGCGGCCATGTTTTTCAAGATACTGTGTAGACCAATGCCCTCATAGATTTTGGTGGCACCTTGGTCACAGACACTGCATGCCAAATTTCAAGTCAATCAGACCAACGTGTGTGTAGTTACAGCCATTTTCATGTTTTTTTGTTTTTTTCCCCTGTTATAGTGCCACCAAGTGGTCAAAATCCACAATATATATATATATATATATTATTATTATTATTATTATTATTATTATTAATATTATTTGACCAAAGATTGAACTCATTCATATCTGTTCCAAGTTTGGTGAAGAGAATGTCATTCTGTTCAAGAGCTATTTTAGTAAAAGTGGCCTCACCGACTTATGTTTTTGCGTCCTGTTCTGACAATGGAATTTCAACTTGGTTTTGACATTTGCTATTAAGACTCCAGAGAACCTTTCTGCATAGGTTTGGTTCCAATTGGGTGAAAATCTTTTTTTTTTTTTTTTAATTATTGTATTTTATTTTTATGTATTTCTTTATTTGTATTTGTCTCTTGTGCAATTTTACATAAGGTATCTTTTAACCATGCAGTCAACTTCAAGAGTAATATGTGTTAACAGCAATTACTGTGTTCAGAGGCAGCAGGAAAAATGCAAGAAACCAGCAAAATAATGTGAAGATTTATGTGGAAACAGAGCTATCACAATATCAGATTTTCCACAACACATTTATTGCGGTCAAAAGAATTTGTGATAATGATACATCGTGATAATTATAGAAATCTTGAGTGATAGGATTATTTGTTTCTCCCCTCACTACTTAATACAACATCAAAGTACAACAATATATGAGTGTTTGAAATCACAGTGCCTCATCACAGAATGAGGCAGAAAATACATTATTTTACAGTATTCTATACAGCGATAAAGGCTATGTCGATTAGCATTGCATAATTACTATATATTATCCTTATGAAAAATACCCGAGACGGCTTGAAGAACACTGATAAGTCATACACTGCTGCAATAGTGAGCTACTTCTCTTCACGTTTCAGTCACAAATTTTAAGCATTGCTCATTTTCATGGGCCAGTATAAAAGCAGAAAGTGATGTAAAGTCAGTGTGATGCTGTGTGTCTCTGTGTCTTCAGTCTCTGTTGATTGTGTGACTGTGACGTCTCTGTAGCGGCTCCTTATTCACCATCAGCTGATCCTGAGGAAACTGGACTGACGTCTCAATACTGAGAGTCCTACAATAAAACACACAGACAGTCACATATGAGTGTGAGACATTACTGCTGTCATCAGCAGATCCATTTCAGAAACATCACAGAATATTCATATTACAGCCAGAGATATGGATGAACTGATCATAGATTAATAACAGTAAATGATCAACAACTACTATCACTTACAGAAAATACTCATGTATTCATAAATCAGTCACATCACAGAATTAAACAGTTTAAAGTTCAGAGACTAAAGTGGAGCTGAATTATTATTTTATATTCTCCAATCACACACAGGAGGTCTGTTACTGAACTGTTACTGAACTTTCATTTTAAAAATGTTAAATAAAGGAACACTTACATTACTATAACGTCTCCAGTTTACAATGTGGATCATTCTTCAGATTAGAGAGTAACTTCACTCCTGATTTTCCTAGTTTATTCCCAAAAAGATTCAGTTGTCTCAGGTGTGAGGGGTTTGATCTCAGAGCTGAAGCCAAAGCAGCACAACCTTCATCTGTGACGCTACAATCACTCAACCTGTAGAAAACAATGACACACTCTTCACTTCAGCTGTGAATCCATTATTAAAGATAAAGTACAAATTGAAGCACAAATCAATATGTGTTGATGGATCACTGGACTGAGGTCTAAAATGTCATAAAACATAAAACATCCAAAGCCTCTACAAGCAGGATAAATAATATTTCTTATAAGCACTATATCTGTTTTATGCAAAATGTTGATGATTCACTACATTGAATGTTTGTATCATATATGTATCATCTTACCTCAGTTTCTCCAATTTGCAGTGAGGATTCTGTAGGACATCAGAAAGCAGTTTCACTGTATCTCCTAGTTTATTCCCAGATAGACTCAGTTCTGTCAGGTGTGAAGGGTTTGATCTCAGAGCTGAAGCCAGAGCAGCACAACCTTCATCTGTGACGCCACAATCACTCAACCTGTAGAGAACAATGACACAGTTTGAATTGTAGTTGAAGTGTGTGTAGTTTGTTATTGACTCTCGTCTCAGAGCAGGAGAGGAGATATAATGGCAAGCATAGCTACAAACTGCTGCTGATAGAATGAGATTTCTGCATGTTGATGCTCAGTGGTGCTGTTTGAAACTGTCATGTGCTTCAGGACTGAACAGACACACAGAGCTGAATGTGAGATATTGTTTCATAATGATATAAGGACGGATCTGTCTGGAGAAACAGTCACTTGCTCCTCTAATAAACACCTACAGGAGGACATTTGCTTCACAGGAGCCTCGTATTCCCCACTACATCTCATTTATTTACTCTTGTGATCAAACACATCATTGGTCTCATCTGGCTGCTTAAAACGGAATAGAAATGTGCTGAACTCAATAGAGAAACTCAAGGTCTTCATGTACAAAGAAAGAACTCTTGTCTACACATCCACTGAGATCATGTTAATGAGTTTCCTCTTCAGGAACTTGAGCTGCGTCTGGAGATGCTTTGGGGAACGCCTTCAGCGTGAGCGGCTCTGAATGTCATATGCAAGTCCAAATGATAGGCGAGACGTCACGGGCGGGGTGACGTAATGACCAGCTGGTATAAAAGCACATGCGGTGAAACCAGCATCAGCTTTTTGTCATTCAGCAAAGTGCTCTGTGTGTGTTCTGTCCATACTCTCTGTTGTGAGTCTTATTTGGTGTTGTCTGTCCCAAAAAAAGTTGCTCCAACAATATAAACATGTGGGCACATCTCAGTTTCTTCTGCCCGGAAACATAGCGGAGCTGAGATGCTCGCCACCCCTTTGGAGGTCTCTAAGGCGGTTAGTTCGGTTGTCGCCTGCCGGTGTGCAGTTTCAGGGCACCGAACTAGCCACTCTGATTACACCAGAGGCCAGTCTCGAGAGACTGATTCCCTTAGTAGATCATTTGGCAGCGTGGAATCTACTGCCGAATGTGTCTTGATGGGTCCTGCAGACTGTAGAAAGAGGCTACAGAATCCAGTTCGGTTCTCCACCGCCTCGATTCAGCGGGGTTATTCCCACTCTGGTGGGCCCCGAGCAGGCTCTGGTAATGGAACAAGAAGTAGACACTCTCTTGAGGAAGGAGGCCATCGAGGTGGTCCTTCCCCAAGAGAGGGAGTCCGGGTTCTACAGCCGGAACTTCATAGTTCCAAAGAAGGATGGAGGGTTGTGTCCTATTTTAGATCTGCATCAGTTGAACCGCTCAGTCATGCAACTGAAGTTCAAGATGCTGACACTCAAGCAGGTCGTGTCTCAGATCAGGTCCGAGGACTGGTTTGTCACGATCGATCTAAAAGACACATACTTCCATGTCTCCATCCTTCCCGCTCACAGGAAGATCCTGAGGTTTGCTTTCAGGGGCGAAGCTTACCAATATCGGGTTCTTCCGTTTGGTCTAGCACTCTCACCCCGCACTTTCACGAAGTGTGTGGATGCTGCGTTAGCTCCGTTGCGGCTACAGGACATCCGCATACTCAGTTACATCAACGATTGATTGATTCTCACTCAGTCAGAGCAGATGGCGGTTCGACATCGAGATGTCGTTCTCACTCACATGAAAGTGCTGAGGTTAAGACTGAACACCAAGAAAAGTGTGCTTTCTCCGGCTCAGAGAACCACTTATCTGGGCATGGTGTGGGATTCGCTCACGATGCAGGCTCGTATGACACCTGCTCGGATCGAGTCGATCCTCACCGCAGTCACGAGAGTGAAAGAAAGCCGGACACTCACTGTAAAGCAGTTTCAGAGACTGCTGGGTCTGATGGCAGCTGCGTCCAATGTGATACCTATTGGCCTGCTGTACATGAGACCCCTACAGTGGTGGCTCAAGACCAAGGGGTTTTCCCCGAGGGGAAACCAGCTTTGCATGATCAAGGTCATGCGGCAATGCCTACGTGCCTTAGACATGTGGAGGAAGCCTTGGTTCTTGAATTAGGGCCCGGTGCTGGGAGCTCCTTGTCGTCGCGTAACGCTAGCGACGGACGCGTCCCTCACCGGTTGGGTAGCGGTCATGGATGGCCACCCTGCCCGTGGTCTGTGGTCACCATCTCATTTGGCATATCAATCACCTAGAGATGCTGGCCGTGCTGCGAGCACTGAATTATTTACTCCCAGACCTGAGATCGCCATGTGTTGGTGCGCACCGACAACTCTTATATCAACCACCAAGGAGGTCTGTGCTCACGCCCCCTGTACAGGCTGGCGTGCCAGATCCTTGTGTGGGCCCAAGGGAAACTCCGTTCACTGAGAGCAGTTTATATTCCTAGGCATCTCAATATGGGAGCAGACATCCTGTCGAGGCAGGGGCTGAGGCCCAGGGAATGGATGCTTCACCCAGATGTGGTGAAGCAGGTCTGGAGAGTGTTTGGCCAGGCTCAGGTGGACCTCTTCGCTACACAGGAGACAGCGCAATGTCCCCTCTGGTACTCTCTAGTTCATCCAGCTCCACTGGGGCTGGATGCTATGGTACAGACGTGGCCAAGGCTTCATCTGTACGCTTTTCCCCCGATCGCTCTGCTCTCGGGAGTTCTGGCAAGAGTGCGCCAGGACGAGGTCAGTCTACTCCTAGTAGCACCATTCTGGCCGGGCCGAGTATGGTTCTTGGACCTGATATCTCTCCTCGACAGCTCTCCATGGTAGATTCTCGTCAGGAGAGATATCCTCTCACAGGCAGGGGTCTTTCACCCCCGCCTGGAGTTATGGAAACTGTAGGTGTGGCTTCTGAGAGGGCGTAGCTCATAGCTTCCGGTCTCTCAACCGAGGTTGTTGAGACCATACTCCAATCCAGAGCTCCCTCAATGAGGAAACTGTACGCCTTGAAGTGGAAGCTTTTCACTTCTTGGTGCGGAGACCGCCAGCTCGACCCAGTTAACTGCCCGATTGGGACAGTGCTGGAGATCCTGCAGGCTCAACTCTCCACAGGGTTGACCCACTCCACCTTGAAGGTTTATGTGGCAGCAATATCAGCCTACCACGCCTCTCTTGGTGGACAGTCAGTGGGCAGAAACCCCCTGGTTACACGTTTCCTCCGGGGTGCGCTGAGGCCTCCAGTACAGTCCCGGGTGCCACCTTGGGACCTGGCTGTGGTGCTCGAGGCTCTCTGAAGGCCTCCCTTCGAGCATATCGAGGAGATTTCAGATCGCCATCTCTCTCTAAAAACAACATTTCTGTTGGCGATATCTTCTCTCAAAAGAGTTGGGGATCTTCAGGCCCTCTCAGTGGCTCCTGCTCATTTGGACTTTGCGCCTGGCATGGCCAAAGTCTTTCTATACCCTCGTGCAGGGTGTGTCCTGAAGGTCCCCTCCTCAGCACCACGGCCAGTAGTACTGCAGGCCTTCTGTCCTCCTCCATTTCGGGTGTCTGACCAGCAGAAGAACAATTGTATGTGTCCAGTGCGAGCACTGGACGCACACGTCCACAGAGCTGCCCTGTGGAGAAGGGCAGTCCAATAGCTAGTCTGCTATGGTCGCCCTAAGAGAGGTCTGCCTGCTATGAAGCAGACCCTCAGCCGGTGGATAGTGGATGCCATCAATATTGCTTATGAGCCCTCTCAGCTCCCCTCGCCAATGGGAGTCAGAGCTCATTCAACACGAAATGTGGCGGCCTCCAAGGCCTTTCTTGCAGATGTCCCAATACAGGACATCTGCAATGCTGTGGGTTGGTCCACGCCCCTGACGTTCGTCAGGTTTTATGGCCTCGATATGCGCGCCACTCTAGGCTCTTCCGTTCTCTCGCCCTAGTTGTGCTCCTGAGGGATACACAAAGGGCAGGGACTTGGAAGTCTGGCAGCGTTCCCCAAAGCGTCTCCGGACGCAGCTCGAGTTCCTGAAGAGGAACGCCTCTAGGTTATGTATGTCACCCTAGTTCCTCGAAGGAATGAGACTCTGCGTCTCGAAGCCACACTTCCGGCATCCCTGCTAGCGCTTTGCTTCATTCCTAGAAGCTGACGCCGGTTTCACCGCATGTGCTTTTATACCAGCTGGTCATTACGTCACCCCGCCCATGATGTCTCGCCCATCATTTGGACTTGCATACGATATTCAGAGCCGCTCACGCTGAAGGCTTTCCCCAAAGTGTCTCCGGACCCAGCATCTCGTTCCTTCGAGGAACTAGGGTAACATACGTAACCTAGAGGCATTTTCTTCTGGCTCATCACCTATTTACCTCCAGCTTTACTGTCTTTGGTGTTTATATTCCACCTTGATGAACTTTCTTTTCTTAAATAATGCTTTTCTCAGGATGTACTGTAAGACAGGGATGGGATCGGTCCTGGAGGATCACTGTCTTGCAGAGTTCAGCTCCAAACCTGATTAAACTCACCTGCCTGTAACTTTCTAGTGATCCTGAAGACACTGATTAGCTGCTTCAGGTGTTTGATTGGGGTTGGAGTGAAACTCTGCAGGACTATGGCCCTCAGGACCGAGTTTGATATGAGGAACATAAAACTACTGAGAGAGCAGCAAAAAAATTAAAAATAAAAATAAAAAAAATACAACAACAGCAGCTGTTTACTTTACTTGAGGGTCTTTCCTTTGTTCAATATAATGACAAACACTAAAGTGATTATAACTTTCATTCACTCTTTGATCAGTGCAGTACAAACACATTCAGACTCTTGTCTGTTGAACTCTAAACCTCTGTATTTTTAATAGTTTTAACTCTTTTACACATTATTTGAAAGTTCATTATTAATCAAACTACCAGAAGCAAAGCTCCAGTAAATATCAAAAACAGGAGCAGCAGGTCATCTGACTTAATGGAAATGAATGAAATGAACTTCATCAGAGTCATTTCTGCTGAGATTTAGTGTGTTTACTGAACATTGCTGATTGTATTCATAGAATTGACATTAAAGGATGTTTTACACAAAGAGGACAAAGACGTGCAACTGTCAGAGAGATCTTACCCCAGTATCTCCAGTTTACAGTGAGGATTCTGTACGACATCAGAAAGCAGCTTCACTGAATCTCCTAGTTTATTCCACGAAAGACTCAGTTCTCTCAGGTGTGAGGGGTTTGATCTCAGAGCTGAAGCCAGAGCAGCACAACCTTTATATGTGACGCCACAATAACACAACCTGTAGAGAACAATGGCACACTCTTCACTTTACGTCCACATGGACATCAGTAATCTAATCATTTACCTTATTCTTAATAAGACAATATTATGATTAAGGTGTTTACATGAGTTGCTATTAGAATATTCCTTTCATGTTCCCATTTTACATGCTATAGTACATAGATCGATTGATGGCACACGTAATTACGTCCCCTCCAGAATTTCACGTATCAAGTTCAAGTTCATTTTATTTGTATAGCACATTTACAGCAGCCACTAGGCTGACCAAAGTGCTTTACAGAAGAGAAAATTATAAAAAAACATACACAGAAAGCAAACCAGATAAAAAAGAACAACCCGTTTTAAAATTACAGTATAACAGTAATCAATACACTAGGGAAAACAAATAGGTTTTTAGCAGGGACTTAAAAACAGACAGAGAAGGGGCCCTTCTAATCTCTAAAGGCAGGGTATCCCGAAGTTGTGGCCCTGCCACTGCAAATGCATGCTCCCCTCTACGCTTAAGTCTAACATGTGGAACTACCTACAAAGCCTGGTCACAAGATCTTAGGCTTCTAGATGGAGTGTATAAATGAAGGAGTTCAGAGAGGTAGACAGGAGCTAGGTTATATAAAGATTTATAAACAAAGAGTAGAATTTTTAAGTCTATTCTCTGATGAACTGGCAACCAGTGTAGAGATCTGAGAATAGGAGTGATGTGTTCATGTTTGCGACACTTCAGAAGAAGTCTGGCGGCAACGTTTTGGACTAGCTGAAGGCGCGCAATTTGAGATTTAGATATACCGCAATATAAGGAATTGCAGTAATCTAGCCGAGATGTAACATACGCATGAACAGCCATTTCTAGAGTTTTGGGAGTGAGAAAGTCTCTGATTTTAGACAGTAGACGAAGTTGATAGAAACTGGAACCAATAACGGAAGAGACATGTTTATCGAATTTTAAATGCTGGTCGACAAGAACTAGGTTCCGCACCTGTGATGATCTAAAAACAGATAAACTGTCCAAATCAGGGCATATATACTGAGAATTCTCATTCAACAAATGTTTTCGTTATGGTGCCATATACAGTTTTGGGTGTTTCATATTTAATTTTACGAAAGCTTCAAGTGCAGTTAATTATTTGTCTCGGAAATAGTGTGATTAAGGTGTGTACATGTCTATACTGATTTGGATAATGTGACTAAAATAGGAATACTCCACATGGTTTAATTCGATTTGTGTTAACTTCGAGTATGACTTTACCTGGATTAAGGTAATCAAAAATCTCTGTTCACATAGTAGATTCTTAATCAGAGTATTGTCTTAATCGCATTCAAATTGGAATATTGTTGTCCATGTAAATTTACTGACTCTCTCAGATCAGATCAGCTTAGCAGTGAATCCATTATTAAAGAGAAAGTACTATACTAGATAAATTTAAAGCACAAATCAGGTCTAAAATGTGACGGAACATAAAATATCGTAAATCATCCAAAGTCTAATTCAAGCAGTATAAATAATACTTATATGCACTATATCTGTATTTTATGCAAAATGTTTGTCTTATGCAAAATCTGTCTTATTTGATGACACTGTTCACTACATAGAATGTTTGTGTCATATAAGATCTTACCACAGTTTCTCCAGTTTACAGTGAGGATTCTGTAGGACATCAGAAAGCAGCTTCACTGAATCTCCTAGTTTATTCCACGACAGACTCAGTTCTGTCAGGTGTGAGGGGTTTGATTTCAGAGCTGAAGCCAGAGCAGCACAACCTTTATATGTGATGCCACAACCACTCAACCTGTAAAGAACAATGACACATGATCATAAAACATCTAAAATCTCATTCATTAAAGATGGATGTATGGATGGATGGACGGACGGATTGATGGATGGATGGATGGATTGATGGACGGATGGATGGATGGGATAGGATAAGATAGGTACTTTATTAATCCCTGCAGGGAAATTGGTTTGCATGAGCAGCCAAACAAACCATACAACACAAAATAAATACAATAGATTAAAAATCAATATAATAAAATACACAATACAAAATATACACAATATGTAAACAGGTAATTTCCCTTCAGATTATACTGGGATAAGTTTAATTATCTACTTCACTAGAAGGTCAAAGGTGCCTTTGCACCTGAGAGATGTGTTATACAGTCTAACTGCAGTGGGTACAAAAGAACTTCTATACCGTTCACTACTGCACCGAGGCGAGATCAGTCTCCAACTAAAATGACTCCTCAAAGCATGTCATTTAGCGGGTGAGTGGTGTTATCCATGATAACTAGCAATTTGTGCATCATTCTCTTCTCAGTAACCACCTCCAGAGGAACCGGATCCTGTCCAATGACAGAACTCGCTTGTTTGATGAGTTTATTCAGCCCTTTAGCATCACCCCCTTTCATACCAGTGCCCCAACACACCACAGCATAAAACAGAGAACTGGCAACCGCAGACTGATAAAACATATTAAGCATTTTACTACATACATTGAATGACTTCAGTCTCCGCAGAAAATACAGTTGACTTTGTCCCTTTATTTATATTGCCTCCATGTGTTTAGTCCAGTTAAGCTTATTGTCAATGTAGACCCCCAGGTACAGTGGGGCAAAAAAGTATTTAGTCAGCCACCAATTGTGCAAGTTCTCCCACTTAAAAAGATGAGAGAGGCCTGTAATTTTCATCATAGGTATACCTCAACTATGAGAGACAAAATGAGAAAAAAAAAAAATCCAGAAAATCACATTGTAGGATTTTCAAAGAATTAATTGGTAAATTCCTCGGTAAAATAAGTATTTGGTCACCTACAAACAAGCAAGATTTCTGGCTCTCACAGACCTGTAACTTCTTCTTTAAGAGGCTCCTCTGTCCTACACTCGTTACCTGTATTAATGGCATCTGTTTGAACTCGTTATCAGTATAAAAGACACCTGTCCACAACCTCAAACAGTCCAACTCCAAACTCCACCATGGCCAAGACCAAAGAGCTGTCAAAGGACACCAGAAACAAAATTGTAGACCAGCACCAGGCTGGGAAGACTGACTCTGCAATAGGTAAGCAGCTTGGTGTGAAGAAATCAGCTGTGGGAGCAATTATTAGAAAATGGAAGACATACAAGACCACTGATAATCTCCCTCGATCTGGGGCTCCACGCAAGATCTCACCCCGTGGGGTCAAAATGATCACAAGAACTGTGAGCAAAAATCCCAGAACCACACGGGGGGACCTAGTGAATGACCTGCAGAGAGCTGGGACCAAAGTAACAAAGGCTACCATCAGTAACACACTGCGCCGCCAGGGACTCAAATCCTGCAGTGCCAGACGTGTCCCCCTGCTTAAGCCAGTACATGTCCGGGCCCGACTGAAGATTGCTAGAGAGCATTTGGATGATCCAGAAGAGGATTGGGAGAATGTCATATGGTCAGATGAAACCAAAATAGAACTTTTTGGTAAAAACTCAACTTGTCATGTTTGGAGGAGAAAGAATGCTGAGTTGCATCCAAAGAACACCATACCTACTGTGAAGCATGGGGGTGGAAACATCATGCTTTGGGGCTGTTTTTCTGCAAAGGGACCAGGACGACTGATCCGTGTAAACGAAAGAATGAATGGGGCAATGTATCGTGAGATTTTGAGTGAAAACCTCCTTCCATCAGCAAGGGCACTGAAGATGAAACGTGGCTGGGTCTTTCAGCATGACAATGATCCCAAACACACCACCCGGGCAACGAAGGAGTGGCTTCGTAAGAAGCATTTCAAGGTCCTGGAGTGGCCTAGCCAGTCTCCAGATCTCAACCCCATCGAAAATCTTTGGAGGGAGTTGAAAGTCCGTGTTGCCCAGCGACAGCCCCAAAACATTACTGCTCTAGAGGAGATCTGCATGGAGGAATGGGCCAAAATACCAGCAACAGTGTGTGAAAACCTTGTGAAGACTTACAGAAAACGTTTGACCTCTGTCATTGCCAATAAAGGGTATATAACAAAGTATTGAAATGAAATTTTGTTATTGACCAAATACTTATTTTCCACCATAATTTGCAAATAAATTCTTTAAAAATCCTACAATGTGATTTTCTGGATTTTTTTTTTCTTCTCATTTTGTCTCTCATAGTTGAGGTATACCTATGATGAAAATTACAGGCCTCTCTCATCTTTTTAAGTGGGAGAACTTGCACAATTGGTGGCTAACTAAATACTTTTTTGCCCCACTGTATTTGTAGGAGTCCACAGTCTCTACATTACTGCCACTTATACAGACAGGGGTGAGTTGTGTCTTTTTCCTCCTGAAGTCAATTACCAATTCTTTTGTTTTTGTAACATTTAGCTGTAGGTGATTAGTTCCACACCACTCCACAAAGCTGTTGATGAGTGCCCTGTACTCCATCTCCTGCCCATCCCTGATACACCCAACTACAGCTGAACAGGACTAATAGATCAGTAGGGGTGTTGATGCTAATCCACCACGGGACTCGGGTAAGAAGTGCGACAGGATACAGGGCACAGTTCAACTCTTACCTGAAGTATTTAACTGTTCACAGCAGATGGCACAACATTGCTCCAGTTGGATTGGGTATTGTACAATTTATGACCACAAAGTTTTAAATGTGGTCTTTCTGAAATAAACAGAATAAAACAAGCATCAGCTTGCATCTGCTAAATGTAAATTACAGACATGCAACAACTTGCAACTGAATTAACATGAATGTACATGAATTAACATGACAAGGAGAGGATTAACAGTAGCGAGCATACGCATTTGAATCACCGTATATATCTTAAATATAACATTATAAACAATGTAAAGTTCTTTTACACAAGATGAATATTTAAACACCACAATTATATAAACATCGGTGACTTATAATCAGGAATAATTAAATAAACTGACATTCAATCACGCACATGAAGACCTGAAGTGGAACACCTGGTGAAAGTGAAAATAAAGCGGAATAGCGGAAACTAACGTCAACTAGCGGCAAACATTCATAATAAAAGTCCTTCCACTATAAACATGCATAGGGAATTTAGAACAGCCGCCCCCAGATTAGCAGAGCTAATATGTCTAAAGATAAATTCCCTAGTTGGAGTCCGTTTCACCTCCATCCGGAACTGTTGGAAGTCTGACTAGTCTGACTAGCTGACATGTCCGTCAGCACTGGGTATCAGTTTGACAACCCGACCAACTGGCCATTGGGCTTTGGGAAGCTGCGGGTCAATTATCATGACCACTGTGTTCTCAGATCTTGAGTTACCTGCTGCCAATTCTGATGAATCTGGAGACCCGGAAGGTCATGTTGTGTGAAGTAAGACCAGAAGTAATCGACGATAGTCTGGGAATGACGCCAATGATGCTTGGACAAGGGCTCGGGGGTGTAGATCACCTGGGGAAGTGAGGCATCTCGCCGCCCCATGAGAAGCATATTGGGGGTTACCGGATCTAAGTCTGCCTCATCGGATGAAATGTATCCTAAGAGCTTGCTGTTCAGGATACCCTTTACTTCGATCGGTACAGTCTGCAGGACGTCCTCAGGCACAGACTGGCTCCTGATGACTACTCGCAGTGCAGACTTTACTGATCGGATTTCCCTTTCCCATGCACCTCCGAACTGGGGTGCAGCGGGAGGATTCATCTTAAAGGTGATCTGATAGCTAGCCAGCTGCTCCTGCAGTCTGGGCTCCATCTCCTTGAAACCTTCTCTCAGTTCGGTCTCAGCTCCCTAAAAGTTAGTCCCCTGATCTGAGAGGATCTCGGATGGGGTTCCTCTACGTGCTATGAAGTGCCTTAATGCCAGTACGAATGCATCGGTGTCGATGCTGTTGAGCAGGTCAAGGTGAATCCATCTGGTCGTCAGGCACTTGAGGATGACGCCCCATTGCTTCTTCGTGCAATGGCCAATCTTGACCACGAAGGGCCCGAAGCAGTCGACTCCAGTGGAGAAGAAGGGGGGTTGGTATAATTGCAGGTAAGCTGAGGGTAAGTCAGCCATAATAGGTTGCCACTTCTGGCACTCTACGCACTCTCTCTGGTGTCGTTTGATGACTTGCCTGCCCCTTAGAACCCAGATATGGCAACGTAGCTCTGCAAAGACCCTATCAGGTCCTGGATGGAGTAGACGCTCGTCAAAGTGCTTTACGATGAGTTTAGTCACCTGATGGTGGGGATCTAGAACCAGGTCGTCTCGAAAGGCAAGACTTATCATTCGTAGACGTCCGGCAGGTCCCTTCTGCACATGTTCCTCCAAATGAACCTCAGAAGGGGTCTGTTCTCGGGTAGGAGTTTCACTTGGTGGACCACACCAAGTATACCCCCCCCCCCCCCCCCACCCCCACCCCCCCCCACTGATTGTGACCGCGTACTGCCAGAACCGGAGGAGGACTCCTAGCAGTGAGGCACTGAGGGTAGGACCTGGAAGCAACTGCTGGTTAAGAGAGACATCTTGGTACCCAAAGGAACAATTGAAGACCATCCTATATTTGCTGTTATGCTGCACGAGGTGGTGTGGGTTGAACCACGACTCCTCATCTACCTGCTGGCTTTCTGGTGGTACCCTGACGACAAACCCTGAATAAAGGAGCTTCTGTATTTCAGCTTCGTACATCTTAGCCCTCTCGGGGTCTCTACTCGGGCGCTTCTCAGTATTCCTGAGGCTGGACAGAATGGATTCCATAGTCCCCTTCAGCGGTGGAGTGTCTGGAGCACGAAGGAGTGGAGTAGCGTAGCGCCAGACTCTGTCAACTTCTGCTCGTCGCATCCTGATCTCCAACATGTCTGTAGCCATCTGATCCTGTTTAGACTGATTTAGCACTTTTTCGCTGCGAGACAGAAGGACATTGAGCTGCCAGAGTCGCTCAACAGGTTGATAAACAGGGTCTCGCAGTGGTGTAAGAGAAGTGAACAAACACTGCGAGGAAGGTACATGATGTAGGAGCAGTCCATCTGGACCCTGGAGGACCCAACTGAGCTGCGTGAGTACAGTGACTGGTCTGCCCGCTGGTCCCCATCTGATGGGCTCCTTTGGGGTAATCAGAGTCGGATAATCAGAGAAAGCAGCAGGTCAATTGTCTGCCCCTTCAATTCTGTGATGTTATGTCAGATGGTGCGAAGGGCCATAATCTCTTTCTTTCCCTCAATTCCTAGCTGCTGGACTGCTGCAGGAAGGATGATACTCCGCTGAGCCCCATTGTCCAGGATAGCGTACATCGAAACAGACCTCTTGCGTCTCCACAGCAGCATTGGAACAACTTTCAGGTACACACAACCCGTCAAACTAGGAGAAGTAAGATATGCTCGCTAGTGAGATGTTGTCAGCAGCACACTGTTAGGACCATCCTGGGCAATGGAATGCAGGACTCCAAGATGTATATTACAACAGTCCCTGCAGGGCTTCCTCAACGTACATTCCTCCCATTTATGACTTGTGTGCCCACATTTCCAGCATCTTTTGTCATCCTTTATCCACCTTAGAATCTGATCAGGTGAGCACTCAGTTATTTTGCTACACTGCGACAGGTAATGCTCCTGACTCTTACAGAACAGACACAATCGCTTCAGTCTCCTGGCTGATGACTGAATATGAGCAGCATCGGTACGGACAGACTGCCCTGTGCTAGCTTCTGTGAGCTGATCACTGCCATGATAGACTGCAGTGGATCAAGTCTGGGGCTTGGGAACAGGCTAGCGATCCTTAAGTGAGACCTGTACTCTCTCTGTCTGGTAGCGCTGCACTGTCTTGGTCAATAAGTGCTGCGCTTCTGCCTTGACCTTCAACCAGTTAGCAAGGTCATACAGGTTATATGGGTTGAGAGTGTCAGAGTGCAATCGGCTTCGCAACTGTAAGTGCTCTATAAAGCTGTCTCGGTAGTGTTTGACATGCCCCGTACAGGAGAGCTCTCGCCCCTGTGGTCCCTTGAGTGACATCAGCATACCAAGTAGCAAGCCAACATTGAGTGCAAAACTTTGACAGGCCTTCGCATCCCCAACTCTGATATCAGGTGAATTCAACAGGGCTGCGATCTCGTTTTGTTCCAGTTGATGAGGCTGCCCATACTGTCGTTGCAACGCTATCATCGCTGCCGTATAGGGCACAGGATGATGCCGGCATGCTTGGGCGATCAACCTAGCTTCCTCCAGAACCAGCTGCTCCATCAGTACCCTGTACTTATAGTGCTCTGAAAGCTTAGGCAAGATTAGGCAAGGCTGAAATAGGAACTGGTTGTAGCGGGGGTGTAACAGGCATAGGCTGGTAAACCGGAAGAGGAGGTGGTGGCTGGTGAACCACTGAAAGGGGATACCAGGGTTGTACATGAGTGTGAACGGGAGGCTGAGCAGGGTGATACCCAGCGGTCCGTAGCGGAAGTCGATACGGGTCGGACACAGCAAACGACTGCCATGTGGATTTGCTTGGTACATGAGTCTGTATCTGATATACAGGGGGCACTAGGGGCCTGTACATTGTAGTCGTCAAAGGCAGCTTCACTGATGTAACAGTATGTTACATACTGTTGTAGAGCATTGCGTTAGCAGCGCAAAAGGTCGTGGGTTCAATTCCCAGGGAACACACATACTGATAAAAAAAAAATGTGTAGTCTGAATGCACTGTAAGTCGCTTTGGATAAAAGCGTCTGCTAAATGCATAAATGTAAATGTAAATGTATGTGGCAGTGATGAGGTAAGGACATGCAGGATCTGCTGTGCTGATCAGAACCACCTGTTGTGGTGTTACATGTGGAACAGATAAGGGGGAACACCAAGGTATGGCGAAGTAGTACCATGTGCAGCAGGAGGGGTAGCTCATGTCATGTGCCACAAAGCTGACTGCTGAGAAATATTGATGTGGGCCATCTGAGCTAGAAATTACTGGCCTAAATGCGGAAGTAGGACAGATGAGACTGCAGTAGCCTTCGGTCTGACCACAGGTGGTGAAATAGCTCTGGCTTGTACATCTACCTGGAACGTGGGCGATGCAGCACCACTGCTAAATGAATCACACTCGGATGGGCTGTGATACCCTGGAGGAGCTACTGAAGGGCTAGGATGACTGGCAGATCTCTCAACATCCAACTGATGACTCATAGAGGAACCTTATCCATACTGCACCAGTGATAGATCACCCTTGGGCAGCTGCTCCAGATCACCCATGGGCAGCTGCTCCACAGTCGATACTGGCTCAGCCTGTCCACTGAGCTTCAACTGCACTGCTGGAGAATCCATCCTTGGTAGGTGGTACGAGCTGTCGCGAGGCACATAATAAGCATAGGCTGCATCATAAGCTTGCAGATGTGTGGAAAGCTGGCGTGCTCTTGTCTGTGTACAAACAGCGTGTGTAGTATCAGGGGAATGAAGCTGGCTCTGTTGCTCCATATCACCACAGTGAAAATAGCATCCGGCTAGAAGAATCAGATAAATGGAACTAATAGATCGGTAGGGGTGTTGATGCTAATCCACCACAGGACTTGGGTAAGAAGTGTGATAGGAGACAGGGCACTGTTCAACTCTTATCTGAAGTATTTCACAGCAGATGGCACAACATTGCTCCAGTTGGATTGGATATCGCACAACTTTTGGCCAAAAAAAAAAAGTGTTAAATGTGGTCTTTCTGAAATAAACAGAATTAAACAAGCATCAGCTTGCATCTGCTAAATGTAAATTACAGACATGTAAATAATAACTTGCTACTGACACGTTATACATGAATTAACATGACAAGGAGAGGATTAACGGTAGCGAGCATACGTATTTGAATCACTTTATATCTTAAATATAACAACATTATAAATGTATGATATGTATGGTTCGATTACACGAGATGAATATTTAAACACCACAATGAAATAAACATCGCTGACTTATAATCAGCAATAATAATTAAATAAACTTACATTCAATCACGAACATTAACACCTGAAGAAATGGCAGTGCAAGCGACTGGTGAAAGTGAAAGTAAAGCGAAATAGCGGAAATTAACATCAACTAGCGGCATACATTCATAAAAGTCCTTCCACTATAAACATACATAGGCAATTCAGAACAACAGCAGAGTCATCAGAGAACTTTTGCAGGTGACAATGCCTTGTGTTGTACTGGAAGTCAGATGTGTAAAGGGTGAAAAGAAAGAGAGACAGAACAGTTCCTTGGGGTGCACCTGTGTTGCTAACCACCTCCTGTGACACACAGTTCCCCAGCCTCACAAATTGTGGTCTGACTGTGAGATAATCAGTGACTCAGGAGATCATTGCAGCATCCACTTGCATTCCTTCCAGTTTTTTCCCAAGTAATGCTGGTTGAATAGTATTGAAAGCACTGGAAAAGTCAAAGAACATGATTCTCACAGTGCTACCAGCCCTGTCTAAGTGTGGACAGATCCTCTGTAGCATATATATAATGGCATCCTCCACCCCAACCTGGGAGCACTAAACAAACTGCAAGGGGTCCAGTGATGAACAGACCAGTGGTCTCAGATGTGATAAGACTATCCTCTCCATGGTGTTCATTATGTGTGATGTGAGTGCATCAGGTCTATAGTCATTTAGCTTAGTGGGACAACCCTTCTTCGGCACCGGAATCAGACACAATATTTTCCAAACCAGAGGTACTCTCTCTAAACTGAGGCTCAGTTTAAAAAGGCGCTGAAATATTCCACACAGTTGGTCTGCACAGACTTTTAGAACGAATATCATCTGGACCTGCAGCTTTGCCATGATGTAGTCTCCTCAGCTCCTTCCGAACCTGCTCCTCCGTTATAGTTAGTCCAGTGCGGGGGAAGCTAGTGTCCGTGGATGTACTGTATGTGTGGGAACCCAATGTGGGAGGTTTTGGTGGGGGTATGTGCTGGAAGCTGTTGCTTCAAACTCCAGAGGATTCCTGTGGGAGTATGGATGATAGTGTATTCCAGCAGATTCCTGTTAAACATTATACACTGAACCTGTTAAAAAACTGGTTTAGTTCATCTGCCATCACTGGGTCACTTCCTATTACTCTGCCTGGTTGTTTAAGGCCAGTAATCTCCCTCATACCCCTCCAGACCTCTTTTGCCTTATTCCTCTTCAGTTTATCCTCATGTTTCTTTCAGGAGTCTTTGACCTCCACCAGCTTCCTCTTTAATTCCCTTTGTACACACTTCACCGCTTCCTTATCGCCTCCTCTGAAAGCTCTCTTCTTTTTGTTTAAAAGAGCCTTCAGGTCTCTAGTAATCCAAGGTTTATTATTAGGGAAGCATTGTACCTCAGTGGTGGGAATGGTAGTGTCAACACAGAAATTAATGTATTCAGTAACACAGTCCACCATACTGTCAATAGCGTCCCCATGTTCACACAGTACATCCCAGTCAGTAATTTCCAGTGCACTGCACAGATCATCAACCCCATTCTGAGTCCATTTCCTTACCATCCCAGTTGTAATAGGTTGACGCTGAACAACAGACTTGTAGAGTGGATTAAGCAAAACAAGGTTGTGATCTGATCATCCAAGTGGGGGGAGGGCAGTGGACTTGTAAGTCTCCTTGACTTTGGCATATAGTAGGTCCAGTGTTTTATTCTCTCTTGTTGAACATTACACAAACTGATAAAAAGTGGGTAGAGTTGAAGCAAGAATTATATGATTAAAATCTCCGATATGGCAACAAAGGCATTTGGTTGCTGTGTTTATAGCTTCGTTATAACCGTATGTATAATGTCGCACGCTGCCTCTGCGCTTGCCGTAGGTGGAACATAAACAACAAAAAAATAGCGAAGGTAAACTCCCGAGGTAAATAAAACGGCCTCAGACCAATGGCAATTAGTTTAATGTCAGGGTTACAGATGCGCTCTTTAACATAAATGTTCTTTGAATTACACCATCTTTTATTAATCAACACAGCGAGCCCCCCTCCTTTCTTCTTACTGCTCGCTGCGCAGTCTATATCCGCTCGCACTGTTTGAAAGCCAGCTACTGCAGCGTTAGCATCCAAAATATACTCCGTGCATCCACGTCTCCATAAAGCACATAATGCTGCATTCCCTATATTCCCTCTGCTTCGGAATCAGAGGAATGAACAAATGAATGAATGAATCTTTACAATCCTATGGGGGTATCTCTCCTCAAGCACCACCACTTTTCAGCATCCACAGCGCTCACCACACACAGCTACAGGTGGAGAGGAGAGAGATTGAGCCAATTCAGTGGATGGGGATTATTAGGAGGCCGTGATTCATAAGGGCCAGTTGAGAGAATTTGACCAGGACACTGGGGTTACACCCCTATTCTTTACGAGAAGTGTCATGGGATTTTTAGTGACCACAGAGAATCAGGACCTCGGTTTAACATCTCATCTAAAGGATGGTGCTTTTTACAGTATAATGTCCCCATCACTATAATGCTGGGGTTCTAGGACCCACACAGACCACAGGGTGAGTGCCCCCTGCTGGCCTCACTACCACCTCTTCCAGCAGCAACCTAGATTTCCCAGGAGTCTCCCATCCAGGTACTGACCAGCTCAACCCTGCTTAGCTTCAGTGGGCAACCAGGCGAGTGCTGCAGTGCGATATGTCTGTGCTGTTCTGTATTTTTTTTTTTTTTTGCAAAGTCTGTTTTATTAATAATAATAACACTTTTCGCTACATGGATCTGTACTAGTATGGAGGAGTGACTGTGTGTGTGTGTTCTTGAATTGTGCATCAAACACTAGGAATATACAAGTATCGGATTGGGACTTACAACCCGAATTCCGGAAATGTTGAGATGTTTTTTTTAAGTTTGAATAAAATGAAAACTAAAAGACTTTCAAATCACATGAGCCAATATTTTATTCACAATAGAACATAGATAACATAAATGTTTAAACTGAGAAATTTTACAATTTTAAACACAAAATTAGCTCATTTCAAATTTGATGCCTTGCTACAGGTCTCAAAATAGTTGGGGATGGGTCATGTTTACCATGGTGTAGCATCTCCTCTTTTTTTCAAAACAGTTTGAAGACATCTGGGCATCAAGGTTATGAGTTTCTGGAGTTTTGGTGTTGGAATTTGGTGCCATTCTTGCCTGATATAGGATTCCAGCTGCTGAAGAGTTCAAGGTCGTCTTTGACGTATTTTTCATTTAATGATGCGCCAAATGTTCTCTATAGGTGAAAGAGCTGGACTGCAGGCAGGCCAATTCAGCACCCGGATCCTTCTACTATGAAGCCATGCTGTTGTAATAGCTGCAGAATGTGGTTTTGCATTTTCCTGCTGAAATACACATCGTCTGGAGGGGAGCATATGTTGCTCTAAAACCTTTATATACCTTTCAACATTCATAGTGCCTTCCAAACCATGCAAGCTGCCCATACCGTATGCACTTATGCACCCCCATACTGTCAGAGATGCTGGCTTTCGAACTGAACGCTGATAACACGTTGGAAGGTCCCCCTCCTCTTTAGCCCGGAGGACACGGCATCCGTGATTTCCAACAAGAATGTCAAATTTGGACTCGTCTGACCATAGAACACTTCTCCACTTTGAAACAGTCCATTTTAAATGAGCCTTGGCCCACAGGACACGACGGCGCTTCTGGACCATGTTCACACATGGCTTCCTTTTTGCATGATAGAGCTTTAGTTGGCATCTGCAGATGGCACGGCAGATTGTGTTTACCGACAGTGGTTTCTGGAAGTATTCCTGGGCCCATTTAGTAATGTCAATGACAGAATCAAGCCGATGAGTGATGCAGTGTCGTCTGAGGGCCCGAAGACCACAGGCATCCAACAGAGGTCTTCGGCCTTGTCCCTTACACACAGAGATTTCTCCAGTTTCTCTGAATCTTTTGATGATGTTATGCACTGTAGATGATGAGATTTGCAAAGCCTTTGCAATTTGACATTGAGGAACGTTGTTTTTAAAGTATTCCACAATCTTTTTACGCACTCTTTCACAGATTGGAGAGCCTCTGCCCATTTTTACTTCTGAGAGACTCTGCCTCTCTAAGACATCTGTTTTATAGCTAATCATGTTACAGACCTGATGTCAATTAACTTAATTAGTTGCTCAATGTTCTCCCAGCTGAATCTTTTCAAAATTTCTTGCATTTTCAGCACTTTGCTGCCCCCTTGCCAATTTTTTTTAGCCTTGTAGCAGGCATCAAATTTGAAATGAGTTCATTTAGTGGATAAAAGTGTAAAATTTCTCTGTTTAAACATTTGTTATATTCTCTATGTTCTATCGTGAATAAAATATTGGCTCTTGTGAATTGAAAGTATTTTAGTTTTCATTTTATTCAAATTTAAAAAACGTCCCAACATTTCTGGAATTCGGATTGTATCTATCTATCTATCTATCTATCTATCTATCTATCACTATACGGACAAAAGTATTTTTGTCGGCAGATACTCAGTTCAATGACTCAGATCGGGGGTACAAAAACCTGATCAGGACATCCCTATTTAAAAGGCTTTTGCTATGGCAAAAAAGGGTTAAAGTGAACACGTACAAGAAACAAAGTTGGTCACACAATTTTTTACATCTTGATTGACAGATGTCTCATCCAATCAGTGATAAGTATTTGCAAACAATACTTACCTTTTCCATTTTGTGTGGCTTATCATTGTGCTTTCTGACTTGTTTTTTGTTTCAATATGCCATTGTGTTCAATATTTGTTGTTTTGTTTTCATATTTGTAATTTTGTTTCCAAAATTGTAATTTATTATGCACTTCACATACAGTATACTTCACAGTGTGTCAATTATGATCTTACCACAATTTCTCCAGTTTACAGTGAGGATTCTGTAGGACATCAGAAAGCAGCTTCACTGAATCTCCCAGTTTATTCCACGACAGACTCAGTTCTGTCAGGTGTGAGGGGTTTGATCTCAGAGCTGAAGCCAGAGCAGCACAACCTTTATATGTGAGGCCACACTTACTCAACCTGTAGAGAACAATGACACACTCTTCACGCTCTCAGATCAGATCAGTTTAGCAGTGCATCCATTATTAAAGAGAAAGTACCTAAACCACAAATCAATATGTTTGATGGTTCATTGGACTGAGGTGTAAAATGTCACAGAACATAAAACACGATCATGAAACATCCAAAGTCTAATTCAAGCAAGATAAATAATACTTCCTATTTGCACTGTGTCTGTATTTTATGCAAAATGTCTGTATTATGCCAAATTTGTCTTATTTGATGACACTGTTCACTACATAGAATGTTTGTGTCATATATGATCTTACCACAGTTTCTCCAGTTTACAGTGAGGATTCTGTAGGACATCAGAAAGCAGCTTCACTGAATCTCCTAGTTTATTCCCAGACAGACTCAGTTGTCTCAGGTGTGAGGGGTTTGATCTCAGAGCTGAAGCCAAAGCAGCACAACCTTCATCTGTGATGCCACAACAACTCAACCTGTAGAGAACGATGACACACTCTTCACTCTCTCAGATCAGATCAGTTTAGCATTAGCAGTGAATCCATTATTAAAAAGAAAGTACACTTAGAGCAACTTAAAACACAAATCAATGTTTGATGGTGCATTGAACTGAGGTCAAAAATGTGACCGAACATAAAATATTATCATAAAACATCCAAAGTCTAATTCAAGCAGGGTAAATAATATTTCTTATATGCAGTAAGTCTGTATTTTATGCAAAATGTCTGGATTATGCCAAATCTGTCTTATTTGATGACACTGTTCACTAAATAGAATGTTTGTGTCATATATGATCTTACTCTAGTGTCTCCAGTTTACAGTGAGGATTCTGTAGGACATCAGAAAGCAGCTTCACTGAATCTCCTAGTTTATTCCATGACAGACTCAGTTCTGTCAGGTGTGAGGGGTTTGATCTCAGAGCTGAAGCCAGAGAAGCACAACCTTCATCTGTGACGCCACAATATCTCAACCTGTAGAGAGAAATAACCAACAATAAACAACAACTTGCAATTCCAATATAATTAAATTAATTCATAACATTAGAGAAAAAAAAAAAACACGCATATCTTTAATTATCTAAATGATAAAATTATCGAAGTTTCATAGGCAAATTTACACAAAAATGTTAACACTGGATTAAACCAATATTTATCTGTTAAATGAGTAAAAATGTAATTAATGTATTAAATTAAACATTTAACTTTTAACCGGTTTAACATGATTAAAACTAATCTGCATGCTGGACTGTGAACTCCCTCAGTTCATGTGTTTTAATATGTTTGAGTCTGGCTCTATATATAATATTCTCAGGGCCGCTGCTGGCCAAATGGATGCCCTAAGCAGAATTGTAATGTTGTGCCCCCTCCATCAAATATTATGGAAGTTAAAAAAAAAAACTCTACACTACTAAATGGGTCAAAATAGAACTTTAATAAAATATAAAATTAAATAAATTGTAATTAAATTATATAATTTACAAATTACAATTGTAGCGCTAGACAGTTACCTATGGCTACGATTTTATTAATACAGTTGTCTGATTGATTTTATAGTCTCAAGCATTTAGAAATCATGCAAAATAAAATTAAGCAGTTTTACTATGATAAAACCATGGTTAATTTTTGTAAGGGTTGTGATGTCCACAAGTTTTTGTTGAAGAAATTATAGAGGCTGTAGCATTTCTATTGCAAAAAGGTGGCCAAAAATTAAAGATTAAGCGGATATTTGAATTAGCCTAAATGTTTGGTCAATATTAAACAAGGATTTGACCATCCCCTAAGTGTAACAGCAGCAACTACCAGCCCTTTGGCTCCCTTTACAGGCATTTGCAATAATATGTAATGTACATGAATTGTGTATTACATTGTGTATTTTAACGGTGTTATTCAATGAAACCATATAATTATTAATTAACCAATCATTATTGCCTCATTGTTTTTATATAATGCATTTTAAGTAGCCTAATTTTAAAGGCTGTTATTGGATTAGGTCTGATTTATATAACCACAAAAAATATTATCCTAATACTTCTTTGTAAACTATTATTTGAAGTAACAAAACCATGGTTAATTTGTGGTTACCATGGCTACAAGAAGCATGATTTTTGGTTTTATTAGTAGTAAAACCATGGCTAATTTTCGTAAGGGAACATAGAAACTCAAAGAATATTAGATGCATTGTTGGTGGTTAAATTATTACCGACATTAAAACACGTTATTAAAGTGCCCCTATTATGGATTTTTGAAAATGACCTTTCATGCAGTGTGTAACACAGCTCTAAGTGAATGAAAACATTCTGCAAAGTTTTAAATCTGAAAGTGCACCGTGTATGAAGTTATTGTCTCTCAAACGAGAGTCGACTCTGAATCATTGAAACAAGTTGGTTTTAAAACGAATCCCAAACCGTTTCATGTTGACGTCAACATGAATCATTAGCATATTGCCCGCCCACTTGTTGGTCTTTTCCAGTGGTGCAGTTTTTTGTAGTGAGTATACTGTGATTTTTCTCTCCCTCACCCGTCCCAAAGCGACACCATAAACACTACTCACTAGGGATGTGCAGCGAAGCCAGTATTTGTATCTGTATTTGTATCTGTAACAATCACAAAATTATTCTCAAAACCGGAAGTGGGCAGAGCTTGAACCGGAACTTCGTATACTTGATAAGACCGTTGTTTCTATGGTTTTACAGCTTATCTTTTTTCGTAGTTATCACTGAACAAATATGCCGTGTTTAACTAAAAAAATATGTGTGTGATTATAACATTTATTTAAATATCTTCTAACAGTCGGAGCTGATACCCTTGTAGGTGCTTCGAGATGTAGTGCGGTTGTGTTTCGGCTCTCGTGATCCGATAAATAAATATTTAAGTATATTCTAATTAAAACAGTAAGGGTTCCTACGCAGTTTAGAAATATGGAAATTAATTGAAGTCATTTCCAGGAAGTGGAAGGAAAAAGTGCGGAAGTGAACACTATTATTAACACTCATTAACACTCATTTACTTCACACTCTTGTTTCTGCGTTATAATTTTAGAGGTTTATGTAAAACAAAATGATTTCCTTTGGCTCACCGGTTCCTGCGTAGTTTAAAAAAAGAATTTTACTTAAGTAATTTGCGGGTCTGGAAAAGTATGGAAAAAAAGAGAACAGAGTTACCTATATGGAAAAATATGTGTTTCGACTATTTGTCCTATTCAGTGTTCTAAAATATAAAATTAGCCTAATAATTTCTAAAAATAAATTTATCATATAATCAGAGAGATTTCATGACAAACGTTTAGTGAGCATTTTAACACGACTGAATTAGTTCAAGGCGCACATTTTCATTACGCAGAACTCTTTAAGCGATTCTTTTTGAACTTCACTAAACAAATGTGCGTGTGCCACGCAAACCAGCAAAAGATAAAGAAGCAAATATGTAGGCCTAGTAGAAAATGTATCTGTATATAAGTTGATTATTAGCTTACTCTTGACAGAGACCTGGTTTGGTTTTTGAGAGACGGCAACGCGGCTGTTTGATTGGTGATCGCGCTGTGCTTATTCCATTAATTGGTGTATCATATCGTAGCCTATAAGATTTAAATCACTGCCTTTTAAATATACACATATAGTAGAACGTGTATGATGTATTATTTTAGGTAATATTACTCTTGCCAAGCTTTGATTTCTGAGAGATGCACGGTAGGCAACAGCAATGTTTGATTTGCGCTCTTTTCATTCAGTTTAAATTATACATATTACACATATATATATATATATATATATGTGTGTGTGTGTGCGTGTGTTCATGTTTAGATTTTTATTTATGTATATGTTAATTTTAATATTAATATAGAACGAAAGTAGGTTTTTATTTTTTTATTATTTATTTATTTATTTATTTAGCAAGTGGGATGGTGCCCCTCTGGGAGTTGGTGCCCTATGCAAACTGCATACTCTGTGTATAGAGAGCAGTGGTACTGAATATTGTTAAATATATATAACAATCTTGTAGATTTCAGTTGTTATCTTCAAAAGTGTGTGTTCAAGTACGCTGCTGTTTTGCTCCATTAACTGATACAGCACATTTTAGGAGATATGAGCTGCTGTATATATGAACTGCTTCTCCACTTGTTTGGTTGCTCTCAATTTCTGCTTGGTCTTTAATGCCAGACAAGAAATATTTCAATTCCTTCTTTACGTTAATTTATACATTTTTAACTGAAAAAAAAACTTAATTATTTTCAACTTCTTTGTTTGAATGTCTGAAGAAATCTTTTACAGTGACACTATATTGAAAACATATCAAAATGCTGACCAGTAAAATAATAGCTACAGCACTTAAGATTTATGAGCTTTTAACTTTGAATTTCTTAATGTTCAGTGAAGTGATTTCTCTCAGTGATACTTACTGAACTGATCTGGATTCTTTAATCACAGGCAGCAACTTCTGAAGAACTTTCATAGTTTCATGTTTATTTCCTCCTTTAGCAAATTTATCTTGACAAAACTCATTCAGTTCCTCTTCTGATGTCAACAGCACAAAAATAACAGCTGACCACTGAGATGAAGAGAGTTTGGCTTCACTTATTCTTCCAGATTTCAGATACTGTTGTATTTCCTCCACTAGTGAACGATCACCCAGTTCATTCAGACAGTGGAACAGATTGATGGATTTCTCTGGAGAGTCAATGGTCCTGATCTTCTTCTTGATGTACTCTCATTGCTGTTTTCTCATTGCTGTCAGAGCTGCTTCTTTTCAGCGTCATTATTTGTTGTAGGAGAATCTGATGAGACTCCACTGACAAACCCAGAAGGAACCGCAGGAAAAGATCCAGATGTCCATTTTTACTCTGTAGAGCCTCATCCACAGCTCTCTGATGCAGCTCAGATAATGAAACAGGTTGAAACCAGTCCTTAACTCTAGACCACAAACTCTGTTTGGTGATTGGCTCAAACACATTTCTGTTGTGGTTTGTCCAGGAGAGGTGCACATATAGAGCTGCTAGATGTTCCTGAATGCTCAGATGAACAAAGCAGAAGACTTTCCCCTGATACAAGCCCAACTCCTCTCTGAAGATCTGAGAGCACAATCTTGAGTACACTGATGCTTCTGTCACATCAATGCCACACTCTCTCAGGTCTTCCTCATAGAAAATCAGGTTGCCTTTCACAAGCTGCTGAAAAGCCACTTTCCCCAGTTTGAGGATCATGTCTTCATCTGTCACCTTCTTCTCATAGTCCTTCTCATGTTTGATGTTGGTCTGAAGGATCAGGAAGTGTGTGTACATCTGAGTGAGAGTCTTGGGAATCTCTCCACTCTCTGCTGGACTCAACATCTTCTCCAGAACAGCGGCTGAGATCCAGCAGAACACTGGGATGTGGCACATGATGTAGAGGCTCCTTGATGACTTCAGGTGTGAGATGATTGTATTGGCCAGACTCTGATCACTGATTCTCTTCCTGAAGTATTCCTCCTTCTGTGGCTCATTGAAGCCTCGTACCTCTGTCACTCGATGGACACACTCAGAGGGGACGAGATCAGCTGCTGCTGGTCTGGAGGTGATCCAGATGAGAGCAGAGGGAAGCAGATTCCCCACAATCAGGTTCATCAGCAGCACATTCACTGAGGCTGATTCAGATATATTACACAGTTTCACTTTGCTCTTAAAGTCCAGAGACAGACGACACTCATCCAGACCATCAAAGATGAACAACACATTATATTCATCACTGGATATTTCTAGTTCTTTAGTTTCAGGGAAAAACACATGAAGAAGATCTGAAAGACTGAGTGTTTTGTCCTTCATCAGATTGATTTCTCTGAAAGACAGTGGAAATATGAGCTGGACGTCCTGATTCTCTTTCCCTTCAGCCCAGTCCATGATGAACTTCTGCACAGAGACTGTTTTTCCAATGCCAGCGACTCCCTTTGTCAGCACAGTTCTGATGGCTTTGTCTCGTCCAGGTAAAGGTCTAAAGATGTCACTGCATTTGATGGCTGTGTCCTCTGTTGCTGCTCTCCTGGATTGTGTCTCAATCTGTCTCACCTCATGCTCATTACTGATCTCTCCACTCTCACTCTCTGTGATGTAGAGCTCTGTGTAGATCTCATTCAGGAGTGTTGGGTTTCCCTGCGTCGCTGTTCCCTCATACAGATGCTCAAACTTCTTCAGCAGATTTGATTTAAACATGTTGAGGACTTCATGCCTGGAAAATTAATATAGCACATTATTAGATGACTTATAGAGGTACATGTACAGAGCAAAATGTATTTTTTGTTTTATGTGTTATGAGACACTGAACATATATGTTTTATGAAATATTTGTACTCATGGAAATTACTAAAGTAGTCAAACCTGTTCATTAGAAGGGGGTGACCCAATACATTTGGCAATATAGTGTGTGTGTATATATATATATATATATATATATATATATATATATATATATATATATATATATATATATATATATATATAAAGATTTTATAAAGTTTATAAAGATTTTATATAAAGATTAAATGTCATGGGTGAATATTTTCTGAGTAATCCACTGTTTTGCAGTAAAATCTGTTGACTTTAGTCAAGTCAAATCACCTTTATTTATATAGCGCTTTTAACAATACAGATTGTGTCAAAGCACTTAACAGTATCAAATTGGAGGATAGAGTGTCAGTAATGTATAATAAGATTAAACACTCAATTTTCAGTTAAAGGCATTTCATTATTGAATTCAGAGATGTCATTGTCTAGCTCAGTTTAGTTTAAATAGTATCTATGAAATCAAATTGACGATAATCGTTAGAAATTAAGTGTCCCCAACTGAGCAAGCCAGAGGCGACAGCAGCAAGGAACCAAAACTCCCTCTGTGACAGAATGGAGAAAAAAACCTTGGGAGAAACCAGGCTCAGTCGGGGGCCAGTTCTCCTCTGACCAGGATATTATTAGCTATTTTAAACTGTTTGATCACATTCTAGGGTTACTATTATGCATTAAAAAAAATAAATAAATAAATAAATACTTATACAACATTGATAGGAACACTGAGATAAAAGACATATATATATAAACATCAACGTTTTTCAAAATTGTTCCTTTTTTTGTAAAATATATTAGTGCTACCAGTATTACTACATCAATATTGTACATTTTTTGTAACATTTGAACTTTTAATTTAGTGAAGTATTTTGTCATTGCAACATTTTAGTGTAAGTTTCACTAACAATTGCAATTAGATTTATATTGCAAACCCAAGTTCTGTGTAGATTTCACTCAGGAGTGTTGAGTTTCCCTGCGTCGCTGTTCCTTCATACAGACGGCCAAACCTCTTCATCAGATTTGATCTAAATATGGTGAGGACTTCATGTCTGGAAAATTAAAATACCACGTTAGTTACAGAGGTAAATGTACAGAGCAAAATGTTTTGTTTTGTTTTGTTTTTTATGTTATTTTTTTGTTTTTTGTTTTTTTCTTCATTTAAATTTTATGAAATGTGTCAGTTATTAATGATGTATTTGAGTGATGTGTGATGATGCATTGCATTAAAAAAAAAAAAAAAAATCCCACAGTTTACCTTACAGGATACGTGCTGTCTTCTGGTTCATTCATAGACTGGTCAGACAAATGTGAGCCAAAATCATCACAATTAAAAGAACCAAAGACGTAAACTACTTCAGTCTGTGTGCACTGAATTTATTTAATACACGAGTGGTTGGTATTTGATAGAATCCATGATGCCATGTGTCTAAACAAGATGTCCAGGACCTCCAGCAGAAATATAGGCCCACAACATCAAAAACACAGCAGTATATTTCATTGTACACATGAGGTACTTTTTATCCCTGTGTTCACCAAACCAATCTTGAGTGTTTGCTGCTAAAAAGCTCATTTTTTAGTTTCATCTGACCATAGAAGCCAGCCCCATTTGAAGTTCCAGTCATGTCTGATAACTGAATATGCTGGAGTTTGTTTTTGGATGAGCTAGGAGAATTATTCTTAAAACCCTCCCAAACAACATGTGGTGATGTAGGTGCTGTTTGACAATTTTTTTTTTAAGGTTTTCTGACCCCGAAACTCAACCATTTTCTATTTATTTTCTAACTATTGCAACTATTTGCAGTTCTCCAGCTGTGGTCCTTGGAGAGTCTTTAGACACTCAAACTCTCCTTCTCACCATGCATTAGGACGATATTGACACACGTCCTCTTCCAGGCAGTTTCCAAACATTTTATGTTGATTAGAAATTCTTAATTATTGTCCTGATGGTGGAAATGGGAATTTTCTCTGCTCTAGCTCTTTTCTTAAAGCCACTTCACTAATTTGTGAAGCTCAGTTATCTTTTGCTGCACATCAGAAATATATTCTTTGTTTTTTTTTTTCATTGTGATGGATGATTAAGGGAATTTGGGCTTTGTTTTTCCCTCCTATTTATATTTGTGTGAAACCGGAAGCCATGGCTGGAAAATTTCATGTTCATAATCAATCTGGAGTGCTCAAAATTGTGAATATGAATGGGAATATACTTCAGAGCTATTTTACTCATAAGATTTGAACATTTATTTCATAATGATATCCCTCTCCCTCCCCCCCTCCCCCTCCCCATCAAAAGGATTAACAATGCAGATTAATTTTCACAGCCTTCTTTGATCATATTTACCAAGGGTGCCGATATTTTTGGCCATGACTGTATATATATATATATATATATATATATATATATATATATATATATATATATATATATATATATATATATATATATAAAAGCTTTAAATGGGATTTTTATCGTATATCAAAATGCATTGAAAGTACATTATTTTTATTGCCAATTTCAATATCTCAAAAAAATATTTACACATAAAAACACATAACATAACTGTGGTACGAGGATCCTCGCAAAGACGGGCATTTTGACACATAACTATGTGTATTTGAACGTTTAAGCCCAAGGAGCGAAAAAGAACTCAAGTTTAGTCACGAGCAGGTGCGCGCCGCACAATCAGCCTGAACCAGTCTTAACGCACGCATTTACCAGAATGAATTCTGCCCCATTGCTTAATGTCCATGAACAGTTTAAAACCATTTGATTTTACCTGCTTAAAACGCGTTTAAATGATAAGCTAGCCTACATCATGACGCGCAAAACGATTATAGGATTTCTACCGGATTTTCTCCCCACCCTTAAGTGAATATGTAGAGTTTGTTCAAACACAAAAAGCAATATACATTCATCAAGTTAATAATTAAACTAACCTAAAATCAGTGGGGATGATGACGCTATGTTATTTTTAATTATTTATTTATTTATTTATTTTCTGCTCCACGTGCGCGGTCCACTCGCTGTTCCAACTTCCACTCCATCATCAGCTTTAGTAAAATAACCTGATAGCTGGGGATTTTACTGACTGATTTATGTTTTCTCTGTTGTTTGTCTAAGTATTCTCTCTCAGAATTGCTGACATTTTTACTTATCGAATATTGTTCTTTGTGCAACCATTACCAGATCGGAGTGAAGAGTGGTGAATGCGGACACATGGGGCAGCGATCTCCTGATTGATACCTGCACATATCGTTAACGATGCATCATGCATCGCACCCCAGAGAAGCAGAAGACATGAAGTACAACCGGTTTAAGCAAAGTTTTGATCATGTTAAAAAAATAAAAATAAAAACGTGAAATTTACGTATCATATATAACACAGTAGGCTAATATTACAACCAGTGTTCGAACTATACCATGGACTTTGGGGGAGCCCACTTGTTTTTTTTGTTTTTTTTTTATAACGGGGGGGGGGGGGGGGGGGGGGGGTAATGCATAACAGCTAACAGAAAGATACATACATAAAGATACAGGATTTACCCTATTATACTTTATCGACACGAATTGATAGGTGAAACATAAACAGCCACCCACAAATAGTCTATAAACAAAGCATCAGGCTGTCTTTGAGTTCACACGAACAACGGTTAAAGTTACTCGTCAGTACAGAAGAATACCATAATTCCTCTGTTCAATTAGGCCTAAGACATCGAGAGTCACGCAGACCTATAACAACTCAGCCACAACACATAATTGCGAATAACATGCCTTACCTTAACATAGAATCGACCACAGTTTTGATTTCAAGGACTCCGCGCAAAGATCAATGGCCTCCAACGTTTATACTTTTTCTACGAATCTTTTGAGTTAACGTACTAAAGATGAGTGGAATTTGCACCGCAGCGCCCCACACCTTGATGCTCATGACAAGAATAGCATGTATAGCTATCTTTATTGAAGTGAATTAGGTTTAAATCGCCGTCATGCATGAATGAATATTTTTGCAATTTTACACATGATGATCACATTAGACAAAACTGAAATTGCACGTCAAAATAACACATTGTCAATATTTTTTAAATTAAATTTCACAAATCACGTTTTCAGGGGAGCCCATGTCTTATTAAGGGGAGACCCCCAGACCCCCGTAGTTCGCACCCTGATTACAACAAATGTTTACTGTAAGTCATGAGAGAATAAAATGCTTTAAAAATATAGCTAAAATGTAACACGCACGGCCAAACAAGCTTTCTGTTTTAAATCAGTTTATTCCCGCAAAGGAGCGACGAATCCTGCGGGATACAAACATTCAAATCAAAAAATAAAAGATCGAAAATAACAATAAATTAATTTTTTGAAGTCTCTTTATGGTCTTGCCCTTTCAGGGTTAATATAGTAGGCTATATATACCTGCATGCTGGAGCAAACTCTTGATCTCGGGGTGTTTGTGTGTGATTCATGATGAAGCTGAACAGACAGAAGAGTGAGATCTCCAGCACTTTGAGTGAAAATGACAATCAAATAATTCAGCTGATCCCGAGATCCTGAGAGTCGCAGAAACAGCAGAACACACACAAGTTAGTCTTATGTTAACACGAACGCCTAAATTAACCACAAACAAGCAACGAACAAGCACTTCATTCGCTTACAAATTAAAAATATCGAACACATATCAAAGAACACACGTCCTAAAATACGAATACGGAAGTCACCTGCAGCGTCGACTCACCTGTACTTCCGCTGCCCGTGACGTCACATGCAAAGAAACGAAAGAAAAACTTAGAAAAAATATGCCGAGTTTCTAGCACACTTGACATCGCAGCCTGTTCATTATCAAAATAAAATAAGACAAACAAACATATAAAAAGTTACAATGCTTAATTGAAATAGTCCGAAGTAGGCCTACAATCTATTTTGTTCACCCCATGCAGCGGGGCCCTGGCGACGAAGTGACTATATTAATCTAATAATACAATATAATTAGTGTTGAGATTCTTTACAACAATGAATAAATACATAAATTCGCACATAGTGTTTGTGTGCTTTAATGGTCTAGTGGTAGTACTTTTGACAAGCATTTCTAAAATTCTGGATTCTAATCCACGCTGGTAAAGTTTTTTTTTTTTTTTTTCTCATTAAAATCAAAGATGTTTATCATTGATTGTGTATCAAGAGCGAGGACACGTTTGTGTGCATTTTGTTTTGTGCTTTTACCAGAACGAAGCGCTCGATCTGCGCATTGTGCACGAGCGCCAAGAGAGAACTGATAACACTCGCTATAACACATTCCAGCGATAGATCGCCCGCAAATTACGCCTATACAGGGACGGACTGGGAGTAAAAAACGGCCCTGGATTTTCTCCCAAATAGGCCCACCACAACTACAAACAGCCGCTACTATCTCACAATATTACAGCAATCAATGTATTGCATTCATGGCAAATAACATCACAAAACCCATGGTGACCCTGCTGAAAAAAACAAAACAAAACAATAGAAACCATTACAGAAATTCTAATGCTTTCCACTACAAATGCCATTACAAACATTACACAAACCATCAACTTTTAATCATTAAAAAATGGTTTCCTGTAGTGTGTTTCGGTTTCGGTTTATTATAAGCAAAAATAGATTACATTAGCGCCCCCCTTTGTCGGCCGTCAACGTTACTTTATTTGACACTTTTCCTTTGATGATGAAACAGCCAGGCCGACGGCCGTCGAAAGGACATGAACGGAGCTGCCAGTCCGCCCCTGCGCCTATACAATAGTACTTTGAAGAAACTATTAAAAAAATATTACACAGAATGAATAGTCTTGTTTTTATTTGTTAGATGTCATTTCCACGACTTTCCAAAAGAGGAGAAAATATTGAGAGATTATGTCAAATTTGCCGTCACTCTCAGCTGTTGTATTAGAAACACCCTCGCAGCGAATTCATTTTTTGTCATTTACTGTCAGGGTAATGTAGCCTAACACAAAGTATAGCATTATTAAGGTTTTATTATTATTATTATTATTATTTATTTTTTTTAAATGAAGGTATTAAAAAATTACTAGATCTGCTGTGATGTTGACAACCGTTTGCCTGTGTGTTGGAGAGAGAGACACAAAGAGAACTGTTCAGTTTAATATAAGAAACTGATAAGACACTGATTTTAGTTGGTCTAAATTAAGTAGGTTAGGCACAAATTCGCTTATATTGGTTCCATGTTGCATAAATAATTACCTGTCTCCTGTCTATAAGCAGCGCATGTATTTTTACGATTTCTTTTGCATTAATTATCAGATAAAACAAATCTTTAAATTAGTATTTAAAGATTTTTACAGCCCGTTTTTTTTTTTTTCATTTAAATAATGTTTGATGCAAAGTTAACTGTGTAAAATATTAAAATATGTTGTGAAAATGATGATGGAACAAACTGATGTATGTGCACAGGAAATGGATATTTATGAAGATCAATCGCAGCCCAAGGCTTAATTACAAGGTAAACATTTCATTTAAAAAAATAAATAATAATAATAATAATAAATAAATCAATGTAATACAAACATTTTCGACAAATAAGTAATTTGTACATAATTGGTGAGGGGGAAATGTGTAGCTCTGTGTACACACCATGAGTTCAACTTTCGTTTCGTGGACAATAGGGATTAGTATATTTCATTCATTCACCAGATGCAAACATACTTAAGTTTCAAATGCACTGGCACAGTTAACATTTATAGTATAGTGATAATAGCAGTGTAGATCTTTGCATTTGAAATGATATTATAAATCCTGTAAACATATATAGAAGGTAATATTTGGATTTCTTCGGTTCTCTTTCAAGGAAAGTCCGTTCACTCAGCCGCCATATTTGCAACGCCTCCGGGCAGCTCAAACAAGACAAAGTCCTATCTAAATGAATGGGGGAATCCTGAAATCTCAAAAACGGCTCGCTGAACTTGCGATTAAATTACATATTTGAAATCAGGAACAAAATTTGTAATGAACTGCCCCATGAATGTTGTTTCTAACGCTCAAACAGTGTTTAAAAAGTTTATTTTTCAGGCTAGACCAGCCAATGCGCATCCCTAGCTCCAACTCACTTATGACTGCGCATGCTCAGCTGCTGGTCCAGCCTCAGGTTTCTATGGGAACCGGAGCTTATAACGGCCGCTGCAGTGACGCAATGACTTTACCAATCAACGATTGGCTATTTCATTTATAAGGCGGAACTATCCCGCCATATTGGCGTTGCAGTTTCTACTATTCATAAGTATAGGAGTGAACCGTCTTTGTATTTATATAGTCTTTGGTTCTCTGCACTGGCGTTTAGCACAACCAGAAGTATCTATGCACACACTCGCTAGACCAGAAATCCAAGATGGCGGAGATATGCAACTAGCCCATAGCCTGTGTAACGGAGTTAAAAGCAGTGGCGGAGACAGAAAGTGGTTGGTGGGTGGGCCTCTAAAAGAGTGGGTGGGTCTGAATGATTCACATCACCCGGCTCAATAATAATAATAATAGCCTAATAATAAAAGAAAGAAAGAAAGAAAGAAAGAAAGAAAGTTAAAGTTAAAGATGGACTGGTCGAATCCGATCCGACCAGATAAGTGTAAATGCATCGGGTTTTTGAACAACATATTAATTTTACCACTGCGCTACTGCAACATGCATCTTCACAGATATGACCCACCATAGATGAACGTCTCTCTACACAGCAAGCGGACGCGCAAACTCCCACAAATAAAACTGAAAGTTTGGCGTCGCATTCAGGGCCACATTCATCTTAATTAAAACTAGTGAGACTAAATTCTCTAACCATTGATGACATTGATGTTACCTATTAGTGCAGGAATTGAAGATCGTATTCATGGCCATAGCCAGGGTTTTAAAAATGAGTGAGGTCTGGGGCAGAGCCGGTGCCAGCGCAGCAATGATGAAGGGGCGGCTGAGGTGACGAAAGGACAAAATAATTAATAAATAAATAAATAAACATATGTGGCCCATTCACGTATTTGTCGGACCGTAATCAAACCCGCTACTACTACAACTATTAGAATACTGGGTTCACAAAGATGTTTTGGTCGCGAGACAGGACAGTGGATTTTTTTTTTTTTTTTTTTTAATTTAGTATTTTTTTTAAGCGCAAGGTCTAGAGACCTGTTTTTAGAAGCTGAATTTGTTTGAACTTGAGCGCTGTGTTTTAGAATATTATGCGCGAGAAGCTGCTATAAAGTCCTGAGACGAGAGCGCAGCATTCAAAGACGTCGAGCAGTGCATTTACATTGAAATGCAATGGAAAAGTACAGCAATGGAATGAAAAAAAATGCCTTCTGAGTGAATGACCCAACTATAGCTACTTAACAAATACAGATGGCAGAGTAATGAATAAAACAAAATCGCATTGCAACCAAATTCAAAAATCTGACATCCAGGAAATAAATATGTCATATGGCAGCAGTTTTACGTATAGGGCTGCTCGATTATGACAAAAATCATAATCACGATTATTTTGGTCAATATTGTAATCACGATTATTTAACAGGATTACACATGTATTTTCGTTATCAACAGTTTACATTCATTTATTACAGAACCGAGGAGGGTTAACGTGAATATTCACTAAGCGCGGCATTTTGACACACTTTTGCGTGTATTTGCGCACACCTTGAGCTAAAAGTTTAAAGTTTACTTTACATGTCTGTGTTCTGTTCGTCTCTGAGCACAAGCCTCCAGAGGAACAGCACAACTTCTCTTTCACGCTTTCAGTTACTTTTTCAGTTACTCTTTCAAGTTACTTTCAGTTTTGTCCACTGTTCTGTTTAGCGCATACACCGGACCGGAAAAGAGTTTTCCCTACTTCCGGTATGCTTACGTCACGTTGTGGAATAGGCCTACTGGATAGCTCGACCGCAATGCCTAAATGGCTGTTGACACCCTCTTATTAGCATGTTGAGCTGAGGAAAAATAAATACAGAACTACATTCAAAAATGAATAAAGGTTTGAAAGGAAAAAAAAAAAAAAATCAACTTTCAGTTTAGCATTTCCTTTAGCATTTTTTTTTATTTCCCCCAACATTCGTTTAATTTATTTAATTATTTATCTCCTCGATCGCCACATTTAATTATTTATATATATTTTTTTGCAGGAATATGTTGATTAATTAATTAATTTATGTATTTATTTGCACATTTATTTATGTATAATTTTGTGAATTTATGTATTTATTTATTTATTTGCGTATTTATTTATTTATTGTTTTTGCAGGTTTGGTCCTCCATAGATAACAGCACTTTGAGGCGCAGGTCACGCTGAACGCAGCAACGGACTATTTCAATTGAGCATTGTAACTTTTATATGTTTCTTTATATACATTTTATTTTTATAATGAACAGGCTGCGATAATGTAGCAAAAAAAAAAAAAAAAAAGGTTGTGTGCGCGTGAAGCGCCAGCGCGATCACTGCATTAAAACTGTCAATCGTCATACCAACGCTGGTTGGTCAAACAATCAAGACATCGTTCATCACTGTAAAGCCTGGGCAAAATAATAATAATAATAATAATAATTTTTATTATTATTATCAAACTCCATTAGCTCACTTCTCTAGTGTGACGCGTTTCAGGATATAAAGCAAGAAAAAAAGCAACGTGGGATCAAACCTGAACCCTGACAACGTGACTTGATTTAAAAGCAAAAGTTCTTTCAGAAGCAGAGTGCATTGTTATATATTGACGAAAAATTATGAGGAGAAACATTGTGTTTATTATATTAACGCGCACTGATGAATCGTTCACAATAAGCAGCAATGTGCATTCAGTCAATAGAGTCGGTTTTGTTCAGACGTTCTGTTCCACAAAACAAGAGTGCAGCTCACATTCTGTGCTCTTCTGTAATTCAGTCAGTGCTCATCTATGCTCAATATATCACTTACTTAAGCAACAATTAACAACTTGCCTGACCTGTCTCACAAAGGTTATTGGCTTGATTCCAGCGCTGTGAGGGTCTCCAGAACTCAAATCCAGGACCTTCCTGAAGGACCCGTTCATATTTATCCCCTGTTAAAGGAGCGACGCGATGTTAGCAGGGGCCTTATTTAGTAGGGACGCTAGGGACATTGAGTGAGTCATTTACACTGGAACCGCTCCGATTGATTCAAACTCGTGACTTTGATCATTCAGTTAAAATAAAAACAAAAAACAAAAAAACACATCTAAAGAGCCATTCATTTTCGAGTTTCGACATCGCGTGTAATGATTTTAAAGAACACGTATAGCCAGGCTTTGAAAATTAGTGAATTATAATAATAATAGGAAATAAAGAAAGAATGAAAAGAAAAGAAAAGAAAAGAAAAGAAAAGAAAAGAAAAGAAAACTGTAGGCTAAAGCTTATGCAAAATAGAGAAAACGGCTTTCCGCATCGTTTTCCTTTATGAACTTTGGATCGTGTCACAATGAATAGAAATTTAGCACTTTTTTTTTTCCTTTCGTTTTGTTAATCCGTTAATGATTTAAGTGAAATATATTTATATGTTTTTTGTGCCCTGGTCCGCTGCTGCGCTTCTCTGACATTGACCTGTTTCAATGGCAAACGCTTTAGCGGTTCACTGACGACTTGTCACCAGATTTTGTCATGCAGTTAATCGTCCGTTCTCGAAATTGAAAGTGATCAAGACATTTCTCCAGAGCACAATGTTACAAGAAACAAGACTGCCCAGTTTAGCTCTACTAAGAATGTGCTTGCTTGTAACACCAAAACGCTCGGAGAGCGCAAAGGATTCAGAAGAGTTTTTGCTTGCTTGTTGTGTTAATAAAAATAATAAATAAGTTAATTGCAAAAGTTGGTATATGTATAGAAAGTTAATTTTTCTCAAAATGTAGCATATATAGTTATTCCTTTAATTTGTTTTTCTCATAGTTTTTTTTTTTTTTTTCTGCTTGTATAATTTTTTTAAACAGTTAGCGAGTCTTATGTAGGGCAGTGTTTGAACTGAAACGTGCCGGCCATTAGCCTACATGAAATGCATCAATGCAATGATAATTCACCACATTCATTACTAATAAATAAGTTATGTAAATGGGAGAGACGGACTCAGTCGTATAATTGCAGCAGGTGCACAATAAATTTTCATATATGGCATTACTGCTGGTGGGAGGGGCCCCATCTCATTCTTTGCGGGGGGGGGGGGGGGGGGGGGGGGTTAGGGGGACTCTAAGATGTGCGGTATGCCACTGGGTGGAATGGGGTGCAATAATCATTTTATCTCGTTTATTGTATTTTCATGATCGTTGGAAGCCAAAATCGAAATTGAAACTGAATTTTGATTAATTGCACAGCCCTAGTTTTACAGTATATAGTGCTGCAGTCTTAGTTGAACCGCTTGCGCGGGAAGTTTGTGTGTCAGATGTAACAATTAAAATGCGACTTTGTGAAATGGACTGTCCTAAATTGTTGCTATGGTAGCATCATGTTACTGCTAGAGTTTTGGAGGGATGAACACTGTTAAATTATACCATATTTATTGCATCAAAAATTTGTTAATAGCCTACTTTACTATAGGTTATTATTCATGCAACAATACATATTACTGTTATAGTTTTCATTAATAACCATTGCTACATAGCCTAACCTAAATAATAACTTTGTCTAGTGCTCTTACGAATGTTTTTTAGTATGGCTTTGAAAATGTAACTAGGCTACTATAGGCTACTGAATGAAATAGCATAGACTTCTCCATGGCAATTTGCCTATTTCATTTCAACCTACTTCTACAGATCACTAAATGCTATACTGTTTTTGATAACGTTGATAACGTTTCTGACAGATAATATCATGAGATTTGATTTACCGAATGTGGTGTCTTGTCAGCAATAACCCGTCCATGGGCTTTTTTGATTACTGTCAGTTTAAGTGCCGGTAATGGAGTGTTGCCATATTGCTTTGAAAACAAATAATAAAAAAAAAAAAAAAAAAAAATTAAAAATAAATAAAACCTAATTTATTTAAAATCTTTTTAAAATGAGATAAGATAAAGATATTGCTAAGCTAGCCCTAAACTGCAACGTCCCTCTTTATTATCTTTCAAAAGTTTCAAATTAAGAGGAAAAGACAAGTCCAAAAACGCTTATAATAGCTGGATCTGGCAACACAGCTGAGGCTGCGCCCGAGCCCTCACTCACAACTCTCTCAAGACTCATTCACTCCGCCAGCTTCTGACAGCGATCATTTTCATACCACAGACACTAAACATTGTTACAAACTGTCTAAACTGAATTATACATACAGACCCTCATATCAGAAGTTTTAAACAGCAAATTAGTCTGTCAGAGAACAAATTTTATTTTTGAACATGAAAACTTTATCAAAGTCGGACCTCTGTGACCTCATTGCTGGCTACGGACATGATCTTATAAGCTATTCGTTTTGAGAAATGTTGCCATGTGTAAATGGGATACTTTTCACAAATCGGATAGCTGATCGGTAAACCCATTAAGTGAAAAGTGTATGTCTGGTTACAGAACCATTTCATTGCTTCATTGGTGAGGTTGCTCTTTGCTCCACTAATAAACCCTTTATCAAAATTATAAATGGATAGCCTAAGCCTAGAAAGCGCGCAAAGAGCTCGCCCTTTTAATCACACTCACTTTCAGATCATTGCGATCTCACAAAGTTCAGTTATAATCAAGGAATTTGTCTACGCTGCACCTTTAAAGTAATCTCTTATTTACACCATGTTTGTTATATTGAGATTCATGAGCGTGCAGAACTCAGCGCTGAACAAAAACGGAGTTTTAAGAAATGTCTGTGATTGATTTGACTGCATCGCTCAACGCTGCAAAACATGTTGAAAATGGAAACACACACTGGACAATTCTGGCCAGAAAAAGAGAGAAAAAGCATGCCACGGCGACCCAGACCAGAGCCAGTAACCTTACCCTTTTTGACTGTTCTAAACAAGTCAGTCATTTTGGGGTTTTTCTTCATAATCCAAAATTTCTGTTAGTAAATGGCTGTTTTTATTATTTTATTAAACATTCAGGGGAGCTGCTAGTTGGAATCCTGACAGACAGAGCTATCAGCACGAATAACATACTAATTTACAGAGGCTTACTGAAGATACTAATTAGCATATTTCTATTGTCATTATTATTATAGAGTTATACTAAAACACTACAATACAAATTGCATTTAAAGTAATTAATGAAGAATTTAAACATTAAAATTGTATTACAAAAAAAAAAAAAGAAAAAAAGAAAAAAAAAGTATTTTCATCGATCTGACTGGGTGGGCAAGCTGTCAATCTGGGTAGGCCAGCTCCGCCCCTGTTGAAAAGGTATGTTAAATTATTGCATAAATGGGGACAGCGCCATCTATGTGGTGCGTGATGTGATTTAGGGTGTGGAGTAGAGACCGCCCACAGTTAACGGCATTGCTGTGGGTAAGTTGCACATTTTTCGCGGTCTGAGAATTACAATTTATAAGTGTCCAAAGCACACAAATATTTGCTTTATTGTGACTGTATCTTTCAATGAATATGTTGGGACTCTGTTAAGTCGTGTTTGGCATTGAGTGTGTTGCTCAAAATTGAGTTATAATGTGTTTATATTACGAGATCTGATTGTAATCAATTTGTGTGTTGTCTTGTGTTTTATGTAGAAATGGTTTATTCTCTTACTGAATCAGTGAAACCCTATTTACACACGCTGTATCCTTTGTGCAGGTATGTTGTTAAATGTGTTAAATTGATTGATTCAAAATTAGTTGCTCAAGTTCTCCGCTAGGTGGGGATGTTTCCTACGGAGCCCGGGAGGTAGGGATGTGCCCGAATCCGAATACGGTATTCGGAAAGGTAAAGGTGTGTACTACGACAACCATAAAGGGAATAAATACGATACATACGAAATATACGAGAAAAATATATTTCAGTGCTTTCTCTCAAAATTATATCGTTGGGTAATTATCCTGTGTATAAATTGCAGGCATCAGGGAGCCGTTATTAATATGTGGGACATTGAAATCACTTATGAATGCGTGTTTGCTTTTTACTTTCACTTTTGAGATTCACAATCACAAGTAGGGTGATGTCCTGGAGGCTGGTGCAGGACGGGGACAAGGAAGGCCTCCAGGGCGGAGCAGGGAGTCCAAGAAGCCAGTGAGACAACAGGGGGTACCAGGGTGGACCAGAAGGAGGGAGGAGCCAGGGAGAAAACAGGAGGGGCTTGGAGCAGGTGGTGCCAGGTAGGACCCAGGCCACAGCCATAATGTCGACCCACGGTGGAGCCGACGGAGGGAGGAGCCATGGTGGAGGAAGAGCTGACGACTCCAGGGGGCGACCAACGGCGGCGGAGCAGGTGGTGGAGGAGCCCAAGGCAGAGACAGAGAGCCAACGAGCCAGGGGGATGCCGAGGATCCGGGGGACCAGGGTGGAGCCGAGGGCTCTGGCGAACGAGGTGGAGATCTGCGGCAGAGCCGGAGCGACCGCGGACCAAGGAGGAGCCGGAGGGAGGAAGGAGCCCACGGAGCCGGTGGGACAGAGCGACGAGGTGTAGCCGGAGGAGCGGAGTCCTGAAGCGATGGCGGGTAGATGACCAAGGCGGAGCCAGAGGGACGAGGGACCCCAGTGGAGCTGGTGGATCGACGGGCAACGGCGGAGGCAACGGCCTCTCCGCACTCACACTGTCCAAGGCATGCTCCCTCGTGGCAGGCGTTGTAGCTAGCTCATGCACCTGTTCTGACGATCCCTGAGACTCTGGCTCCGTGGAGATCCTCAGCTCTGTTGCCCTCCTTGGTGATGGCTCGTCGGTCGCGACGGGCTCGGGCTCTCCGTCAACAAGATGGTGGGCTAGGCACTGGGTCTGGCTGTGTTCCAGATCAGGGGTAGACACTCTCCAGACAACGAACAATTGCCTCCCTCCAGCACAGTCTGGTGGTGTCTGGGAGGTCGACAGGGTGGTAATAATTCACTCCAATACAGAACAGTGAGTTCAGCGCAACATCGTTGAACACTGCTAAAACGGCGAGCTGGCTGAACTCAACTGCATACTCCAAAAGGGATAGGTACTTGCGGGCGAGGAGGTGAACTTAAAGGCGAAGGGATCCATAGGAAGGAAACACTATGGAAACAAAACACTGGAAACAAAGATGGAAACAAAAACGGAGGGGAAACAAGCAGTTTAACTGTTTCTTGGTCGGGTCTTCTCTCACAATCGCTGCCGGAAGGAACACAGAGCCATGGATAATCGAGATCTTTACTAAATCCAAAAACACAGGTTATATCCACACAGGTAGCAGGAGATGACACATGAACATAACTTGTAGACCCGACAAAGACAGAACTCTCAGACTTGAACTTAAGTACATGGGATAACGAGGGAATTGGGAGGAACACAGGTGCACAGAATAACTAATTAACCAAGGGAGAAACTGGGTCACTGAGCACATGGGGAGGGAAAACACAACAAAGACAGTCCAGGAGTGTGACACAAGTGCTAAGATTATCACAAATTAAACAAGATTTTAATGCACATCTTTCTTATTAAATCATTGTATTCCACCTCGTACCCGTAACAATTGATAGAGAATCACTTAAGACAATTTGCTGTAGGCCTATTCCACATAATATGCAATAAAACAATATAAAATATGATACGTTAACACGTAGGCTACCTAGGAGCTTGCTGCATGAATCTGTGAGTACAGTTTACAAACCTGAAGGAACGGATTGCGAAAGCGTGCACACAGATTATGAATTTGTGGGTACGGATTCAAAAACCGAAGGTACAAAATCTTTTACAAGATCTTTTACAAGATTTTGAGGTTTACAAAATCTGAGCGCATGGATTGGAAAATCGTGGGTACAAACCAAAACTAATCTGTGGGCATGATTTGTTAAACCGAGGGAACAGTTTAAGAATTTGTGAGTAAGGTTTATAAACTGAGGGGAAGGATTGCAAAACCGTTGGCAAAGATTGTTTTTTTTTCTCCTACAGGTGACTTCCCGGGCTCCATAGTTTCCCTTCACTGTGAGTTTAACTGTATTGCTCTGTATTTCATTGAGGATCTTCATTCATTGATTTGTTTATAATTAATTGAAAGTGTGTCATCTATATTCAAACTGTTAATATTTACAACTGAAACACTATATGATCACAAAGTCAAAAAGAATTTAAATTACAGAATTAAAAAAAAAGAACTGTTTTAAATTAAACAGAGCAGAGTTAACGAAGCATTGCTGTGGAAATGTTTTATTCTCTTACTGAATCAGTGAAACCCTATTTACACATGTTGTCTCCTTTGTGCAGAAAGCAGACCACCCAGGCAAAACGGTCACACCTGCACTGGGACCCGTCATTACTATGTTATCCCACTGATTCACCCACCTAACATTGCACATGTGAAGGATGATTTACATGTATTGGAGTGAAGTTCAGAAGTTGAAGTGAGAGGAACTAAAATAGCTTTTAGATATGTTTATCTGTATTTATACAGAGTTCTGGCATGAAACTAGATGGCACTGTCTGATAGGTCTAACTCAATCTGACCTAATGACATCATTATCACATGACACAGCTGATTGGTTCTCTCCTGTATCGGTTGCCAATGAGCTCTCTGCTCAACATTCAAATATATGACTATTGCTTGTTGTAGCAGTTCACAGTGTGCTTCAGAACAGCGAAATCAACGTCTAAGATAAGTGAATGCTCTTCTAATCCATATCGCTGTGTGTATTGCGTGGTCTGCCTAATTGAATTAAAAAATGAGCAACCATAATCAAGTTTAAACTAAGTGTCATGTTAGCAGTTTGCACTGTATGCAGGAGCAAAATATTAAGCATATTAGCAGCATCTAAATGCAATTAGCAACTAAATGCATCTGTGTTTATACAGCTAAAGCAAAACGCAGTTTAGAGCATATGTAATCGCTGAAGACACGCTGATAGTAACGGACATGAAACAGGTTAAATTGAAATAAGCATTATTGTGTATGCATTTTAAAGGGGGTTCGTCATATACATCTGTGTTATCTCAGTGTTCACGTTCGTTATTTCTAAGGTCGATGTTTTCATTGTGATGAGTGTATGGTTCATTTCAGCTGTGCGCAGTTTCAGAAGCACTTGCTTATCACGGTTATATCACTGAGAGTGCTGCGGGAGAAGGGAAATCAGAGTTATTGCTGAAGATCACTATCTACGGCTGTTGTAGTCTTAAGTGAAATGCATTATGGGTAGTGTAGTTCGGAGAAATGTTGTTCGTGTGACGTGTGCTCTCGCTGTGCTGTGTAGTTCAGAAAACAGAGAAAGAACTCTGACAACTTTTATTTGCATGAGAGAGTAAAATGGCATGCATCGTCTAAATTTGTCCGTCTCATCATTGCACGTACGTGAATTAACAAGCTGTTTTCCTGCTACTGGGACTGATGAAGTGGAGAAAGTAACAGCAGTTATCAAATTATTAAATTATGATATTTGCTCAGGTGGGTGCTGGGGTCTTATCTATCGGATTGCAACGTATATCCATTCTATTAAGTAACATTACACATAGTGCGCGTCTAATTAGAGTAAAGCCAGTCAGCGTGGTAGCCCAGGCACACATAGCCATAGGCCACTAGGGTTAAGCCGGTCGGTGTGGTAACCAAGGCTCACATAGTTATAGGTCACTAGTGTTAAGCCGGTCAGCGTGGTAGCCTAGCCACACATAGTCATAGGCCACTAGCATTAAGCCATCGGTGTGGTAGCCCAGGCACACAAAGATAGTAATACATGGGGTTCACATGGCTCTTCAGAGCAGCAGCAGTACATATGAACAGTTCATTTGCAAATACCAATAATTCCATTTTTATTTTTTTTCAGAAATCACTTTTTTTATTGTGCATTCCAAGTAATATCAATCAAACTGCAGTTGGGTTGTTTTGATTAAGTAATAATAACTTAAAAAAATACAGGTAATTTACAAAATTAAAGTTCCTTGAAAGTATGTTTTTTTACATATTAAAAGTTTGTTTTATAGCAAAAGCAGATAACTCCAAAAGTTGTTTTTTGGCAAAAGCAGATAACTCCACATTTCATGTTTTAGAGTTTAAAAAAAATCTCACTCGTTTAATCTTTGTAATCAAACGTTGTTGTTGTTGTTGTTGTGATCATAAACTGTATGGATGTGATTACACGCAATACACAGAGCTTTTCCCTCATCATTGTAACGTGTTGCTTTTGCAAGATTCCATGAAAACGTTTCAGATTTTATTTTCCTTTTACACCCTGAAGAAGATATCACAGGTTCATCAAGTTTGTCGAAATTATCCATCCTCGATCACTTTTAGTCAGCTTTGACGAAACTCCTCTCAGCTAGCTCGTCTTTTCAAAGGGAAAGTGAAACCTGACCTGAATACAGCGCACTGATTCGCTGAAAAACAACAAGGGCGCTTGTCAGCTTCTGCAGTAAAACGTGAACTCGTGATGCCTTGAAATTGGACAATACCGGCTTTTTTGACAAAACGTGTTTAGGGTTAAGATCGCGCTATATGTGGAGAATAATGCACGGCAATCAGCTAATTTTTATTAAAGCGCCGTTTATCGGTTTTTGCAAATGAAATCTTCATATGTCTTGGCGATAGATCTGCTTGTTGGGGGGTGTTTTGTTCTTGTTTTGGCTTGTATCATTCCTTCTATGTCTCCTGCTTTGTGGGGGGTTATTTCATGTATGTTATATTTGCAGCAGAAGTATTTCTTACATGCTCACAGCAGCATGTTGTGGATGTATTGGCAGTAGCAAGTCTCGGTACTTGCTCTGCAGCAGCAGCAGCAGCGTAGCAGATTTATTCCGCCAAGACCAAATACATTAACATTGTCATGTACATTACCATGCCAATCCCTTCCAGAGTTGTCATGACAGAAATATTATTAGTAAAAATTTAGCTTGATTTACCGGCATTTTACATTAGGCTATTCATTAATCTTCAAGAAACAGAAAACAAGGAAAGCCAAAGGTCCGGACAGTGTCTCTCCAGCCTGCCTCAAAGCCTGTGCTGAGCTATCATCCATCTTCACACTGATCTTCATCAGATCACTGGAGCTGTGTGAAGTCCCTCCTGCTTCAAACGCTCCACCATCATCCCTGTACCCAAGAAACCAAACATAACAGGACTAAATGACTACAGACCTGTTGCTTTAACATCTGTGGTCATGAAATCATTTGACTGGTGTTGGCCTACTTGAAGGACATCACTGGATCCTTGCTGGACCCCCTGCAGTTTGCTTACCGAGCAAACAGCTCTGTGGACGATGCAGTCAACATGGGACTGCATTATATCCTCCAGCATCTGGACAAACCAGGGACTTATATGATTATGTGGGACTTAAGTTCAGCTTTCAACACCATCATACTGGATTCTCTTCTGAATAAACTGACACAGCTCTCTGTGCCCATCTCCATCTGTCAGTGGATCACCAGCTTCCTGACAGACAGGCAGCAGCTAGTGAGGCTGTAAACTCACATCCAACACCATCAGCACTGGTGTTCCTCAGGGGTGTGTGCTCTCACCACTGCTCTTCTCCCTCTACACCAATAACTGCACCTCTACTGAACCCTCTGTCAAACTCCTGAAGTTTGCAGACGACACTACAGTCATCGGTCTCATCCAGGACGGAGACGCGTCGGCTTACAGAAGTGAGGTTGAGCTGCTGGCTGTCTGGTGCAGTCACAACAACCTGGAGCTGAACACGCTCAAAACTGTGGAGATGATCGTGTACTTCAGGAGAAACACCCTGCTCTCCACCCACTCACCATCATGAACAGCACTGAAACAACAGTGGAGTCATTCAGATTCCTGGGCACCACCATCTCTCAGGACCTGAAGTGGGACATTCACATTGACTCTGTCTATTGACTCTGTCTATTGTAAAAAAAGGCCCAGGAGAGGTTGTACTTCCTTCGCCAGCTGAAAAAGATCAACCTGCCACAGGCGCTGACGACACAGTTTTACTCAGCTGTTATTGAGTTGGTTCTGTGCTCCTCTATAACTGTCTGGTTTGGGTCAGCCAGCAAGTCAGATATAAGAAGACTACAACAGACTGTCAGGACAGCTGAGAGGATAATTGGTGTGCACCTGCTCAACCTTCAGTACTTGTACAACTCCAGAGTGAAGAAACGGGCAGGTAACATCATCAAAGACCCCTCTCACCCTGGACACAACCTGTTTGCACTTCTCCCCTCAGGCAGACGCTACAGATCTCTGTGCACTAGAACATCTAAAAACAGTTTTCCCTCATGCCATCTCCAGCTTAAACACCTGACAAAGAAATTATTACCTGTTTTCTGTTATTCATTTCTCCATCTCTAATTATTGCCTCTCTCTCAAGTGCTATGTTAATACATATTTTTTATTTATACATCTATATATAGAGTAAATAATGCACAAATCTGTACATAAATCTTCTGTTCCAGATTCATACCACATTATTATTTTTTTTCCCGTTAGTCTTATTTAAATGTTCTTTCTGTTCTCATGTCATATATGTTTGTATGTATGTATGTATGTATGTATGAACCAAGAGCTCCTTAAAAAAAAAAAAAAACACAACAAATTCCTTATGTGTTTGTGCACTCCGAATAAAGCTAATTCTGATTCTGAATGTAACTAATAATAAAACTAATGCGACTTAGCCTATAAGCCTACGCGACTTATCTGTATTTTTTTTTCTTTATTTTTTGTCTCTTAAAAATGCTATTTTATTTAAGGTATTTTTTAACCATGCAGCAAATGTTTTAAAATATCTTAATTTACTTTAAAAATTATCCAATTCTTGTATGTCTTCGCATGGGTGCATCCATGTTTTGTCACTGAGCATTATTGTGTTACAGTTATAATCCGAGCCTATGAGCCATCATATATAGGATTAAATTAATATGTAAGACTGAATTTGTTCATTGATATAGAGGAGGGAGTTCAGACGTCAACATTAAATGCCGACTTCAGCTAAGATTTAGACCTTGGAACTAAGTTTTAAAACATGAAATTTATTCATGATATATCAGAGGTGCACAGTAAACAAAAACAGAAACAAACCAACAAAACTGATTCCTGTATGTTTTTTCTACACTAGTTTAATATTTTAGCAATAAAGTTGGACTTATCAATCTTTATTTTACATTGTCATCTTAGTTCTACATTTTTTTCAGCTAAATGATATATTACACTAATATCAGTCATGTAGTTTTGCAAAATGTAGTTTATGATTATGAGAAAATGAATTTACATGAGTTTAAATATAAAACATAAAAATAACCTTTTGGTTACAAAAAAGAACCTACAGAGAACAATTCTGGAATGTTCTTATTTGTAATTGTACTACCCACCATGAGGGGGCAACATGGAGCTATATTCTCAGATATAAAATGGGTGTAGGGAGTAGAAGAAGTCAGATTTGTAATGGAGGGAAGCAAGCATGGCTTATGGCTCCAAACGATCACTTGTCCTGATTGAGAAACCTTGAGATTTATGCTCTATCTGAAGTAAGCATTGTTTCTTGTTTTGTATTGATGGAATGTTTCTGGGTAATTTGTGTATAGTTATTTTTATAATATGATTTATTTCATTTTATTTAGAAGTACTCCACATTCTGTGGAATTTATCCTCATATTTATATGCCTGTTTTTGACCTGAATCATTAGGATGACTTTGAAGTGGGTTTTGAGGCTATGAATGATGCTTTCAACTGTTGTGGATCCTTGAAACGGATTAGTCGAGTCAAGTCAAGTTGAGCTTTATTGTCATTCTGCTACATGTGTGGACCTATAGTGGAACGAAATGTTGTGTCTCGCAGGACCACGGTGCTACATACTAGTTAAACATAAGATAAACATACAACAATGCAAGTATAGGAAAAACAATAGAGCTATACAACAGTTAACCAGCTGACAATACATATACTATGGGGGGCTGAGGTGTTCATGGTTTCAGAGGGGGACAGGGAGATTGGAGTTAAGAGCTCTCACAGCCTGGGGAAAATAAGCTGTTGAGCAATCTGACAGAGCGAGCTTTGATACTCCGGTACCTTCTACCTGATGGCAGGAGCTGGAAGAGGTTGTGCCACAAAAGTGACTTTAAAGACTTTCTCGTTGCTTGGATTGATATCTACACTAAGGATTACATGTTGTACTTGGGACATGTTTGGATGGTAATTTTGGACATTGGCTTTCATGGACATTGATTTCTACACCTTTTGGGAATGAACATTCAACATCAGTATCATTGACATCATCATATTCATCACATAAAAACAGATAAGATTTTGACTTCTGTGTTGTTCTTGTTGGCATTGTTCTTGTTGTTCTCTATGAGTTATTGTTGGCGAAATGTTTAGTTTTTTTTTTTTTTTTGTATTGTTTATTAAGGTGTTTGAAAGACAAAAAAGAGCTAAATGAATGAGAAGCATTTATTTGTTTTAATAATAGATCACAGGTTTTGGTCAATGCTTGCAATATATGGAGATAACTTAGACAAAATCTAGTTAGTGGTTCCCTCCCTATAAAACAGACTTATAACCAACACTTTTGTGAGAGCAAGGTAACGGTTATACCTTAGCCACTCGATCCAGTCCGTATCCAGATCAGATGGTGGATCAGCACCTAGAGATGACCTCTATAGCCCTGAACATCAGCGGAGACCAGAACACCTAGATGAGCCCCAGAGACTGATCCCCAGTGAAGACACTGTCTCCTAGACAGCCATCGGGACAAGACCACAGGAGCCAGATGAGTCCTCTGCACAATCTGACTTTGCTGCAGTTGGAACAAACTGCTGGTTCATCTGGTCAGAGGAGAACTGGCCCCTCGACCAAGCCTGGTTTGTCCCAAGGTTTTTTTTTTTTTTTTTTCTCCATTCTGTCACCGATGGAGTTTTGGTTCCTCTGGCTTGCTTAGTTGGGGACACTTAATTTCCAGCGATATCGTCAACTTGATTGCACAGATACTATTAGAACTGAACTGAGCTGGACGATGGCATCATTGAATTCAATAATGAAATGCCTTTAACTGAAAATTGAGTGTTTAATCTTGTCATTTTACATTGACACACTATTTTTCCTATTTTAATATTGAAAAGTTGCTTTGACACAATCTGTATTGTTAAAAGTGCTATAAAAATAAAGGTGACTTGACTTGACTAAACTCCGCATGACAGCAGACAGCCAGTTAGTTAATATTTTAATAATTCAACAACAATTCCCATGTTCATAGCTGATTGACATGCATTTAAACAATTTTTATATTTTTACCATTTAGTGTTTTATTTTGATTGTTTTATTTAAAAAGAAATATTCATTTTAATTTAACATTTAGCTTGACAATTTTATGATTTAAATAATTATTTTCTTTTCATCAACTCACAAAGTACCTGCAGTTCTTTCAGGAGCACCACAGTTTGGAAACCCTGACATAATGTGATGTTTAATAAACTTCACAATGTTGATAAAGAATGGAATATATTTTCTTTTGCTTTTTCAATATGGTTCACAATAATCTATTGAATAAAAAAAATAAAACTTCATCTCATAATTCCGACTTCTTCTTTTCTCAGAATTGCAAGTAGTCAAAATATACTAATTAGATGTTTTAACCAGATTAGTTGTCCGGTCAGGCAAGTAAAATTCTCTTTCAGTTGCCTCTTCAAAAAATCCACTTGTTCCACAATGTTGAGCTCTGTTACAGTAGGCTATATAAAATTCAACCCGCCAAAGTGGCAAGTCAAATATGATCTTACCACAGTTTCTCCAGTTTACAGAGAGGATTCTATAGTACTTTAGAAAGCAGCTTCACTGAATCTCCTAATTTATTCCACAACAGATTCAGTTCTCTTAGGTGTGAGGGGTTTGATCTCAGAGCTGAAGCCAGAGCAGCGCAACTTTCATCTGTGAATCCACAATCACTCAACCTGTAGAGAACAATGACACGTGACCATAAAACATCTAAAATCTGGATGGATGAAATGACAGACAGAATGATGATGGATGTATGGATGGTTGAAATGACACAAAATAATGAATGAATGAATGAATGAATCTTTACAATCCTATTGGGGTATCTCTCCTCAAGCAGCACCAGTGTGCAGCATCCACAGCGCTCACCGCACACAGCTACAAATGGAGAGGAGAGAGACTGAGCCAATTCAGTGGATGGGGATTATTAGGAGGCTGTGATTGATAAGGGCCAGTGGAGGGAATTTGGCCAGGACACTGGGGTTACACCCCTACTCTTTACGAGAAGTGTCATGGGATTTTTAGTGACCACAGAGAATCAGGTCCTCGGTTTAATATCTCATCTGAAGGACAGTGCTTTTTACAGTATAGTGTCCCCATCACTATAATACTGGGCATTAGGACCCACACAGACCACAGGGCGAGTGCCCCCTGCTGGCCTCACTAACACCTCTTCCAGCAGCAACCTAGTTTTCCCAGGAGTCTCCCATCCAGGTACTGACCAGCTCAACCCAGCTTAGCTTCAGTGGGTGACCAGGCGAGAGCTGCAGGACGATATCTCTGTGCTGATTTGTATTTCTTTTGCAAAGTCTGTTTTATTAATAATAATAATAATAATAATAATAATAACACTTTTCACTATATGAATCTATACTAGTATGGAGGAGTGATTGTGTGTGTGTGTGTGTGTTCTTGAATTGTGCATCAAATACTAGGAATATACAAGTATCAGATAGGGACTTAGTATCAGAAGATACTCAATTCAGTGACTCGGATCGGGGACATCCCCATTTAAAAGGCTTTTGCTATGGCAAAAAAAGGGTTAAAGTGAACACACCTACAAGAAACAAAGTTCACACAATTTTTTACATCTTGACTGACAGATGTCTCATCCAATCAGTGATTAGTACTCCATTTGCAAACAATACTCACCTTTTCCATTTTGTCTGGCTTGTCATTGTGTTTTCTGACTAGTTTTTTTGTTTCAATTTGCCATTGTGTTTAATATTTGTTGTTTTGTTTTCAGATTTTTAATTTTGTTTTCAAAATTGTCATTTATTATGCTCTTCACATACAATATACTTCACAGTGTGTCAATTATGATCTTCCTCAGTTTCTCCAGTTTACAGTGACGATACTGTAGGACATCAGAAAGCAGCTTCACTGAATCTCCTAGTTTATTCCACGACAGACTCAGTTCTGTCAGGTGTGAGGGGTTTGATCTCAGAGATGAAGCCAGAGAAGCACAACCTTCATCTGTGACGCCACAATATCTCAACCTGTAGAGAGATGAAAATCATACATGTGAAACACTATCAAACAGCTATCCAAAAAACAATCAAACAACTTGCTGAAATAAACAACAACTTGCAATTCCAATATAATTAAATTAATTCATAACGTTAGAAAAAAAAACTGCACATGCATTTCTTAAATTCCAAATGATTAAATTATTAAGTTTCATGGGGAAATTTACACAAATAAAAAATGTTAAGGCTGGATTAAATCAACATTCATCTGTTAATTGAGTACAATTGTGATTGTATGCAAGAGTACTGTAATTGAGTAAAAATGTAATTAATGTATTAAATAAAACATTTAACTGGTTTAACATAATTAAAACTAATCTGCACACTGGACTATGAACTCCCTCAGTTGTGTTTTAATATAAGTTTGTGTCTGGCTCTCATCACTCAGATGCCCTTCTGAAAATGAGATATGAGCTGCTGTATATATGAACTGCTTCTTCACTTGTTTGGTTGCTCTCAATTTCTGCTTGAGCTTTGATGCCAGAGAAATATTTTAATTCCTTCTTTGTTAATTTAAACATTTTTAACTGGAAAAACTGAATTATTTACATGCAACTTCTCCGAGTTTGTTTCACTGTCTGAAGAAATCTTTTACAGTGTCACTGTATTGAAAACACATCAAAATGCCGACCACTAAAATAATAGCTACAGCACTTAAGATTTATGAGCTTTTAACTTTAGTTTTATTAATGTTTTAGCAGTGAAGTGATTTCTCTCAGTGATACTTACTGAACTGATCTGGATTCTTTAATCACAGGCAGCAACTTCTGAAGAACTTTCATAGTTTCATGTTTATTTCCTCCTTTAGCAAATTTATCTTGACAAAACTCATTCAGTTCCTCTTCTGATGTCAACAGCACAAAAATAACAGCTGACCACTGAGATGAAGAGAGTTTGGCTTCACTTATTCTTCCAGATTTCAGATACTGTTGTATTTCCTCCACTAGTGAACGATCACCCAGTTCATTCAGACAGTGGAACAGATTGATGGATTTCTCTGGAGAGTCAATGGTCCTGATCTTCTTCTTGATGTACTCCGCTGTTTTCTCATTGCTGTCAGAGCTGCTTCTTTTCAGCGTCATTATTTGTTGTAGGAGAATCTGATGAGACTCCACTGACAAACCCAGAAGGAACCGCAGGAAAAGATCCAGATGTCCATTTTTACTCTGTAGAGCCTCATCCACAGCTCTCTGATGCAGCTCAGATAATGAAACATGTTCTGATAAACTGAGTTGAAACCAGTCCTTAACTCTAGACCACAAACTCTGTTTGGTGATTGGCTCAAACACATTTCTGTTGTGGTTTGTCCAGGAGAGGTGCACATATAGAGCTGCTAGATGTTCCTGAATGCTCAGATGAACAAAGCAGAAGACTTTCCCCTGATACAAGCCCAACTCCTCTCTGAAGATCTGAGAGCACAATCTTGAGTACACTGATGCTTCTGTCACATCAATGCCACACTCTCTCAGGTCTTCCTCATAGAAAATCAGGTTGCCTTTCACAAGCTGCTGAAAAGCCACTTTCCCCAGTTTGAGGATCATGTCTTCATCCGTCAGATTCTTCTCATAGTCCTTCTCATGTTTGATGTTGGTCTGAAGGATCAGGAAGTGTGTGTACATCTGAGTGAGAGTCTTGGGAATCTCTCCACTCTCTGCTGGACTCAACATCTTCTCCAGAACAGCGGCTGAGATCCAGCAGAACACTGGGATGTGGCACATGATGTAGAGGCTCCTTGATGACTTCAGGTGTGAGATGATTGTATCGGCCAGACTCTGATCACTGATTCTCTTCCTGAAGTATTCCTGCTTCTGTGGCTCATTGAAGCCTCGTACCTCTGTCACTCGATGGACACACTCAGAGGGGACGAGATCAGCTGCTGCTGGTCTGGAGGTGATCCAGATGAGAGCAGAGGGAAGCAGATTCCCCACAATCAGGTTCATCAGCCGCACGTCCACTGAGGCTGATTCAGATATATTACACAGTTTCACTTTGCTCTTAAAGTCCAGAGACAGACGACACTCATCCAGACCATCAAAGATGAACAACACTTTATATTCATCACTGGATATTTCTAGTTCTTTAGTTTCAGGGAAAAACACATGAAGAAGATCTGAAAGACTGAGTGTTTTGTCCTTCATCAGATTGATTTCTCTGAAAGACAGTGGAAATATGAGCTGGACGTCCTGATTCTCTTTCCCTTCAGCCCAGTCCATGATGAACTTCTGCACAGAGACTGTTTTTCCAATGCCAGCGATTCCCTTTGTCAGCACAGTTCTGATGGCTTTGTCTTGTCCAGGTAAAGGTCTAAAGATGTCACTGCATTTGATGGCTGTGTCCTCTGTTGCTGCTCTCCTGGATTGTGTCTCAATCTGTCTCACCTCATGCTCATTACTGATCTCTCCACTCTCACTCTCTGTGATGTAGAGCTCTGTGTAGATCTCATTCAGGAGTGTTGGGTTTCCCTGCGTCGCTGTTCCCTCATACAGACGCTCAAACTTCTTCAGCAGATTTGATTTAAACATGTTGAGGACTTCATGCCTGGAAAATTAATATAGCACATTATTAGATGACTTATAGAGGTACATGTACAGAGCAAAATGTATTTTTTGTTTTATGTGTTATGAGACACTGAACATATATGTTTTATGAAATGTGTCAGTTATTAATGATGTATTTGAGTGATGTGTGATGATGCACTGCATTAAAAAAAAATCCCCCAGTTTACCTTATACCAGGATACGTGCTGCCTTCTGGTTGATTCATAGACTGGTCATGTTTCTTACAGACGGGTTTTGTTACTGATCTGTGTGGCAGGATTGACCTTGGATCAAGAATCAAACACTCTTGACATTGGTGACATTTTCCTCATTAACTTAATAACAGTTGTGACTTTAATAAAAATGCACCTGCTCAAGGTCAGAACCACAAAAAATAAATATCATTTAAATAAATGTAAATAAATACATAATTGTACTCTGTGCTTTATATCTGTTTGTTGTCATTAGATTTACTGCATGTATAGTACTGTAGAATAATAACAGTTTAATTTAAAATGTCTTACTATAATCAAATATTTTACAAGAAATGTAATACTTGAGGTCAAACCTTGTGTCATCACTCTTAAAATGAACTGGAGGAGGCATAGAATGGTCACTCCTCATAGACACACAGCTGGGCTCTGGTTCTGATCTCTTCTGATGAACTGAACTGTAACAAAGAATCTTTTAAATTAATTTTTACTATGTTGATACAGAAACCATAAAGTAAAGTTACACAACAATGTGATCTAAACATGTTGAGGACTTCATTCCTGAAAAATTAAAATAGCACTTTATTATTACATGAATTACAGAGATAAATGTACAGAGCATAATGTCTTTTTTGTTTTCTGTGTTATGAGACACTGAACATATTATAGGGTTTATGAAATGTGTAAGTTATTAATGATGTATTTGAGTAATGTCTGATGACACACTGCATTAAAAAAAAAAAATCCCACAGTTTACTTTACACCAGGATTAGGGATGCACCGAATGTTCGGCAACTGAAAGTATTCGGCTGAAAAACAAGCAACAAGCGAAAAGACCTAATTAATTGTACCGAACAATGACATTTTTGGTGATGCAATGAAATGGCAACCAGCATAGAGTGAGAGGTAGAGTGTCACGAATCCTGTCCATGCACTTCCGTTCATTCACCATCAGAGGTCACTCGCTCACCACATTGACTCTTGCACTATACAAACTGTTGCACATCACCTCAAACTACAATTCCCATCATCCATTGCACTGACAACACACACAGCTGATTGCACTGATTACACGCCTTACTTAAGCCATGGACTTCCTCTCAGTCACTGCCGAGTATTGATCTGCACATAGCTCTCTTCAAGCGCTGGCTGCCTTACCGTGCCATTCCGTGTTTCTGTTCAGTTCCTGTGTTGTCCTGCGTTTACCACTCCGCTAGTGTTAGCTGCTTTACGGAACATTTGTTGTTTTCTAGTCTGTGTTCCCAGTATTTACCACTGTCTCACTGTTCGGACTCTGTTTATTCCCTTGCCTGGATTATTGCTGTGTACCTGGATTTACTCTCTCTGCCTTGCCCTGTTGGATACTGTTCGCCGATCATCGACCCACGCTTGTTCTAGGATTACTCTGTGTCATGCCTGTGTTATACCTGTTTGCCATTGCCTGAACCTTGCTTGTCTTCTGACCATGCCTTTAAATAAAAGCCTCCAAATGGATCCGCACGTCTCACGTCTCATCAGCCACGTTACATAGGGATGGGCGATACATCTTATTTTATTTTCGATCCGATACTGATATTTTCAAGCCCAGTATCGTCAATTCTGATACCGATACCGATACTGATACCTCTAAACTAAACTGTTCTTAAAAGAATTATTAAAAGAATATAATCAGTAATTATACTCACTTAATATTAGATTTGAAAGCAATGTTTTTTTGTTTTGTTTTGTTGTTTTTTAACATTTCATAGGCCTCTTTTGTTTACACTGTCAGAAATAAAATATACTATAATTGTATTTTAGCCCTTTACTGGGGCAGTAACCTCAAAGGTGCAACTATACCCCTAAAAGGGAGTATATTAGTACCATAAAAGTATGCATGCTTTAATGGTAGATAAGTTACAAAGGTGCACCTTTGAGGTTACCTCATGAAAATTAAACATGGTACTAAAATGTATCATTATTACCATGGTAAATTTGTGGTTACTACAGTTTTACTATAAATACTGTGGTAAACTGTGGTTACTGTAATAAAACCATGGTTATTTTTTGTAAAAGGCTGCCAGGCTGTTGTACCCCTAAAGTTGAAACTTTAGCATATTTCTTTTTTTCTGACAGATTTACTAACAGCAATTACAGAACATACAATCCATTTGAACTTTTAACAACCAGTTTAAATAAATTAACTTGCACAAACTTAAAATAAATATTACATGTACACAAAAGTTTGGGGTCAGTAAGATTTTGTAATATTTATTATTTTTTTTTTAATAAGTCTCATGCTCACTAAGGCTACATTTATTTGAACAAAAATACAGTAAAAACTGCAATAGTGTGAAATATAACAATTAAAAAATACTATTTTCTATTTTAATATATTTTAAAATGTAATTTAAAATGCATCTGTGATCAATACTGAATGTTCAGCATCATTAGTCCAGTCTTAAATGTCACATGATCCTTCAGAAATAATTCTTATATCATTTGCTGCTCAATAAACATTTCTGATTATTGCTGCTTTATATTTGTGTGGAAACCGTGATGCATTTTTCAGAATTCATTTTATACATAGTAACAATGTTATGTAATGTAATGTAATAATGTGGCAATGGTTTCTTAAGATCTACTTATGCTTCTGATGCTTTTGGGAAACGCAGCCCTATTTGAACAAGCACTGTGAGCCATGCGTCAGCAGCGAACGCTGTCTGTGATTGATTGATTGATTGATTGATTGATTGATTGATTGGTTCTGTCTTTCAGCATTTGTGTGTGTTCCGATGAGCAGGAGAAATAGTTCTATCCAACACAATTATTCGCTAATATAGTCTATTTTTTCCACTTAGAAACTTATTTTATGCACCGAATTTCTTAATAAATAAATTAATTAATGGTTAAAAAAAAAGCACTTTAGAAACTATATTTTTTTTGTGAGCATCGATCCTTTCGATGCAACATCAGTATGGAAAGTATGGATACTTAAAGCTGCAGTCCGTAACTTTTTTTGGTTAAAAATGATCCGAAATCAATATTTGAGAAAGTACATAACCAGCCAGTGTTCAAAACTATCGCCTTACTTTAGCCCGATTCACAACGTTTAGCTTATAATAATGTTTTCTAATTTGAGTGGCACGGGTAGGTTTTCGCGGGAAATTCGAGCATGGCACTGCGTCATTACGTCACGTCTGTAAACATGAAGAAGTTTTCCCGGCTACTAGGCTCTGGCACGTGAGGATCCTGCAGGTGGTGGATCATTTATAGCCTTTTCTCACAGCAGCTCCAATAATTAAATTTATCATTTTGATGGTGGATTATAATCCAGAAAGGATTATGTGTTTATGAAACACATGTGAATGAAATTAAATTATATTCCAGTTTTAAATGTGGTTCTGAAGTTTTTGTATTTTAAATAGAACCAGCTTGAAGGAAGATTAATTTGCTTTTTGGATTAAAAGAATCTCTTAATATGAAATTTGAATGGTATGACAATTAGATATTAGACTGTACAGAAATTGAAATCTACACGCTAATACTATACTCATAGTCACACAATGCTGATGTTGTTAACATTAATAATTTGAGAACAAAGTATAATGATAATACTTTGCACAGTTAGATGTGATATGAACTAACTGATCTTTAGATTTAATCACTGTTGGTAGCGCGATTTATTGTAATGCTTTTTTCCTCAGTTGGGCAGAACAAACGTGGCAGACTTGTTACTTACACACATACTTCACTTCTTTACTTACTTCACATGCTGTTTAGTTGTACAGTGTTATGATAATAGGATAAAAGTCACATTTACACATATGCTACGCAAATTCTGTTAAAAATTATATTTGTGATATTCCAACTGTCTATTATTAATGGACATATTTTCTAACTTGAATGTTAAAAGGATTACATAGCATTTTAAGAAATATACAAGGTGGTAAAGTGGGTACACTGTAAAAAAATGTCCGTGATTTTAACGGTAAAAAACTGAAAATGCCACAGTAAAAACCTGTTAAATGGTTAACGGTAAGTTCCTGTAAAATTTACAGGGAAAAAAAACATAAACTGACGTTCCCAGAATTCCCTGCGCTGCATTTCAAATTTTGTTTGAATTTGATGTTTTTTCTTTGAAATAACTATGTTTCTTAGTTTTTTCTTATCAGTTATGTTTATTAGGGTTGTATGTTATGTCTAATGTTGTTAAATGAATGTTTATTGCATATTTCAGTTTAATGAGTCTCACCATGATGGTGTTTAGTGTTTGTGTGAATGACGCTGTGCACCTTCTATATGTGTTATTATTTAAAAGCTGCTTGTGGTGGGTTTTGGCTCATCATGTGGCTTTCTCATCACCACCTGCATTTGGTGGTTATCAGTGTATTTCAAAGGTACAAAACAGATTTCAGTACTTCAATAGGTTGGTATATTAATATTATATCAGTTAAAGAAATTACTGTATTTAACTGTAAATTTAAGTTAAAACCGTAAAACCTAAAATGTTCTTATCTTATTTTTTTTTACGGTAGAATTCCGGCAACCACAGCTGCCGGTTTTTTACCGTAAATTTTATGGAATTTTTTTTTACAGTGTACAGTTGAGACACCCTTTATAGGTTGCTATGTACTGTATTCAGTAACAGTTCAATCATAGAAAATAAAATGCATACAGAGGCTGTGTGTGTTTGTGTACTGCTATTACCTACATTATGGGGACCAAATGTCCCCACGAGTATAGTAATACCAGTAAATTCTAACCTTATGGGAATATTTTTAGGTCCCCATGATGAAACAAGCTTATAAATCATACAGAATGACTGAAAATGTAAAAATGCAGAAAGATTCGAGTGATCCGTAGGTTTAGGGTATAGGGTTATAGAATATACAGGTATGTATATTGTTATTTTTTACTGTTATGTTTACATTTGTACTGTTTGCCATATATTTTTGTAGTGTTAAATATTCGTTCCTGTTTTGTTTAACTGAATATGAATTAAATGAAGCAAATAAATACATTTATTTTTAAACTGTAATTATTTAAAACTGTAATTTTGTAATTTATTTCATTTGCTATAAATGGTTAGCCAGCTTTAAAGCATTAAGAATGGGCATCTCATCTGTACCATGCTACTGTTTCAATTGTACACCATATGGGTACAGTTGAGACAAAAATGCACCTCATGTTTATGAGGTAATTGTGGAAAATATGAACTATTTATGGCTATTTCCAATTTATGGTATTTTAGTACACAAGCAAAAGAAATATCATGTGAAAAATCACTTAATTTCAGCATCTAGTTTTTGTGTAGTGATGAAAAAAAGCAGAAAGTGTCTCTACTGTACTCAGTCTATCCTAGGTAATAGATTACACTATTAGTCTACTTTGCCCATCACCATTTATTGATCAAATAACAATCTATGAAGGTGCAAAACGCATTTACTTACACATATCGTGTGTTATCGTGGCTGCTGTGTCACATGTCTTAGATGAGAAGAGGAAAGGGTGTTTGCTGTATGATGACTGAAATCGCGAAACGGCCTTAAACAATTAGTAAATATGTTATGTTTAGGTTCTGACAGCGCAGCGCGAGCGCTATCTGCTTGTTAGCCAGGGTTCAAAGTCGCGAGGAAAAAATGCGTTGAAACAATGCTACTCATCAGTTGCTCAATATCATTTTTATGAAATTTTACAAGGCATGGATGTGATAATGTGATATCTGCGACAAAACATCTTCCCAAATTCGTAATTAGAATAATTTATAACTATATCTGCTTTGTCAAAAACGAGAAGAACTAAAGTCCGCCAAAATAAAAGCTCCATCAACATTTACAACATTACAAAGCTCCATTTACTATTCTGTAAAATAAAATAAAAAAGTAAGACAATAATAATGATAGTAATAATTACAGCACCTCTTTTAATACATTTATTAATATTATATGCACGCATAGTGTTCAGATTGGGATCTGTAATATTTTCTAATGTTTAAAAAAGTCTCTTTTTCTCAGCAAGGCTGCATTTATTTGTACAATAAAAATACAAAAACAGCAATATTGTGAAATTTAATTACAAATTTTGAATAGCTGTTTTCTATGTGAATATCTGTTAAACTGTAATTTATTTATGTGATGCGCAGCTGAATTTTCAGCATACACTGAAAAAAATGACTCATTAAATTTACTATATTTTTTTAAGGTAATTGGTTGCAATCAATTTATTTTAGCTACATTTATATAAACAAATTTAGTTGAAAGTTAGTCAAGTAATTTTTTTTATTATTATTTAAATGTAGCTAAAATAAAAAATAAATAAATAAAAGTTCGACTCGTCGGAGTCAGGCTTTAACAACAGCACAAACTGTGTACATCGCGTTGAGATTCTTTGCGAGTGGCACTTTCCTGTATACTATTGGGGATGCGGAGAACTTGGGCAAAAGTGCTGTGTGTCGTGCCATTCGCAAAGTTTACCTGGCGCTCAAGCAGTTTTTAGGGGTTTTTGTGGTCTTTCCAAGCCACTTAAGACCCAAGTTGTGAATCAGAGCTTTTTCGCCATTGCAGGTACATTCTACTTGTTAATGAATATCGTGTGAATATAACCAAAGACTATAGAATACCCAAGACATGTCACTCGAATAGTTTTGAATGGGGAAAAATGCAATGCTTAACATGGCCGCTCAATCAAACGAAGCTCCGCCTTCTGAGCAAAAGAGCCAATCGCTATTCGGGAAAGTCAGCGCATCACTGCAGCTGCCGTTAGAAGTCCCGGTTGCTATAGAAACAGTCAGTGTTCTCAGACGTGCGCTTAGGACTGCGCATGCGCACTGGCTGATCTAGCCTGAAAAACAAGCTTTTTATAACGCTATTTGAGCAAAAGAAAAAACATTTACGACACAGTTGTTGTCAGATTTCTTTGGTGATTTCAAATATGAAATTTAATCGTAAGCTTAGTGAACAGTTTGGGAGAATTTGATGTTTCCCCATACAAAGTAATAGGAGCTGCACTTGGATGCCCGAGAGGCGTTTCAAAGATGGCTGCCGAGTGAAATGAGTTGTCTTAAAGAGACTTTGATATAACCACGCTAGTAAATATGAATGGATTGTTCCCCAGGCTTCCCTAATGTGACTGGTGCCATAGACTGCACACACATTCACATCAAGGCACCACCAGGCCCCAATGAAGGGGATTTTGTGAACCGAAAGGGGGTTCACAGTATAAATGTGCAGGTGAGTTACTATCACAATTCTTAATATTTTAGATGGGTAATATATATATACACACAAGGTATTCCTTAAGTATGCAGTTGATTGACTACAATGTCTTAGATGGTGTGTGACTCGATGCGTCATATCACACATGTGGAAGCCAAATGGCCAGGATCTGTGCATGACTCAAGAATTTTCAGAGAGTCACATTTATGCACATTATTTGAATGTAGTAAGGAAGATATTAATGTCAGGCTCACTGTATTACACACACACACACACTTATTGTGGGCCTAACAGAACTGCATTTTACCATTGTACAGGTGATTACGACGGGATCCTGGTTGGAGACAGGGGCTATGGCTGTAGGCAGTATTTTATGACCCCATTCCCTGACCCCAACCCTGGACCACAAACCCGTTACAATGTAGCTCTAGCCAGGACAAGGGCATGCATTGAAATGACCTTTGGGCAACTAAAGGGAAGATTTCAGTGTCTGAAAAGTCTGAGGGTTACACCTGACAGGGCATATGACATTGTCACATGTGCTGTATTACATAACATTGCCACCATTAGAAAAGAGAGGACCCCTGTGGTGGAAGTGCAGACTGATGATGACCTCCAGCCAGTGCACTTGGATCAGCCTAGTGGCAGAGCTGCACGGGACAGGATTGTGGAACACCATTTTTGAGAAGAATTTAATTTAAAAAAAATAAATAAAAAAGACAAGGCAAATATGGATTCCATGACTTTAATTAGTTGTTCTTTGAGAGAGAAAAAATAAATAAATAAAAAAAAAAAAAATAAAAAAAAAAGGGTTATCTTTTGCCTGCAAAGAGAGATATTGTTATGCAAGGTCAACAGTAGTGCTCTGTGAAATGGTGTTTTAGTACTTACTCTGAAGTTCCTTTTGCAGAAACTATTTCAAGTGCAATTTTCTTCTTCATTAGCTGTAGGAGCTCTATTTCTCCCCTCAGTTTTTGTTTTAAATCCAAATATTCAATCTTATGCTGCAGGCTACGTTTATAGAGGGAACGGATGTCACCCTGTGCCATTTGCAGAGAAAATAAATTGGACTCAACACATGCCACAAAAAAAAAAAAAAAAAAAAAAAAAAAAAAATTACATAAATACTAAACTGATATGCAACACGGTCCACCTCTGTATCACTTCTCAATGCAGACTCCCTCTCTGCAGGCCTCTGTGCAGACTCCTGCAACTCAAATTGCTGTCAAAAAGTACATTAGTTGATCCAAATTTATAGGGTGTATTATATAGTGTGTTTTTATGTGTAGTTATGCACTTACAGGTACTTCCACCAAAGGACATTCATCCGAGAGGGTCTCTTCACTGTCCTGTGCAATGAAAAATGGTATGGCAAAGTGATACAATGTCTCCACTATTGATATTGATTTCACTATTGAAGGAAAAAAAAAAAAAAAAAAAAAAAAAAAAAAAAAAAAAAAAAAAAAAAAGGTCCACTTACTGCACATGCTTCAGCCACTTGCATGGGAACAGGTAAAAGTGTGGGTGTGTTATGTAAAACTGCACAAAAAGAGAGAGAGAGAAAAAAAAAAAAAAAAAAAAACACCTCTATCACAATGAGGTACACAGGAAAAGAAACAGCAACATTTTTTTCCCTTTACTCAAAGTAGGTTTAACTGCCTTCCTTTCATGTCAATGCAATTCAGCACTACTCAAGATTTACCAGTTGAAGAGTGTAGCTGACATTTGGATTACACCAAATACAAGGTAGCTACCAATTATTTTACAGTAGCCTATACAAAGAGAATTAAATTCTCTTTACCAGTAATGAAGGTGCTGCTGCTACTGCTTCCTGGCTGTGGATCTAAGGAAGAGCTGCTCCCAGGGATGCCCTGAATATTGGGTCGGTTCACATTTAACCCAAGGGCCAGCTCTTCTGCCGGGGTGTGATGTGGGGGTGCAGGACCACCGCCTGTTTTCAAGCACATCATTTCACAGTCGTTTAATAAAAATAAATTAAAAACACACACTAACAGCAACATGTAGTTAATATTACCATTTTGTAGAATATTCTTGTATTTCACCTTTACTTGTTCCCAATTTCTAGTGGGTCCTGTGGTGGCTCTAATATAAAAGATTAAAGTAATTATGAAAATTTTAAAAATGTCCATATACTGTAATAACTGATTGAAAACATCCAACACAGTCACTACTTACGCATTTAATTTGTCTGCAACTTTTTGCCAACCCTCTCGCCTGGCTTTTGCAGCCTTTGAGGTGATCCCTGGCGTTTTTATTAAATTCTGGAACTCGCCATAACCCTCCATCAAGAGTTCTTGTTCTGCCGCTGAGAAAAAGTGGGCGCGCTCTTTGGCCATCGTGGGTAACCAATAACAGCGTTACTGATCAGTGTTTCTACTATCGATACATATCCCCTTTTAAACCAGCTCATGAACGCACAATGATCTCAGATAACTCAATCCAGCCATACTCATCAACAACAGGTGCGTTCGAAGAACCTAATTAGCCAGATAACGAGTAGCTGGATCATATCATCTCGGATGTGTCTTTTGATCTCGGACGTAATAAACGACCTACGAAGAACGGACCCCTGATCTGATTTGAAGAAGTAAACAGGTGAAAGTGAAACAACCAGTAGAGGTGAGTGACAGATCCAGAGTTCAACTCCAATAGGCTATTACAGAGCCTTCACTGGTTTGTAGAACGCACATATTTAATAGGCCTACTTAATTTCTATTTTATTAATATTATTTCTATTTTATTACAGCTCCAACTGTCTAAACCACTTACAATTAACCAGTGGTAAAACAAACAAACAAACAAACAAAACAAACAACAACAAAAAAAAAAAAGATTCAAATTCACCCATATGTTCACTTAACGTGAACTAACAAATAAGTGACCCTGGAGCACAAAAGCAGTCATCAGTAGCACAGGTATATTTGTAGCAATAGCCAACAATACATTGTAGGGGTCAAAATTATCGAATTTTCTTTAATGCCAAAAATAATTAGGATATTAAATAAAGATCATGTTCCATGAAGATATTTTGTAAATTTCCTACCATAAATATATCAAATCAAAAATTAAGTTTAGTAATTTGCATTGCTAAGAACTTCATTTGGACAACTTTAAAGGCGATTTTCTCAATATTTGGATTTTTATTTATTTATTTATTTTTATTTATTTATTTTTTTGCACCCTCAGATTCCAGATTTTCAAATAGTTGTATCTCAGTTCTATCTTAACAAACCATACATCAATGGAAAGCTTATTTATTATCTATGTATAATTCTCAATTTCAAAAAAATTGACCCTTATGACTGATTTTGTGGTCCAGGTCACATATGATATATTTAGAAACATAGGAAATTATAAGTCATATACTATATAACGTGCACATTAGGACGTTCTAGCTGTTTCTTGGATGAAGTCATTCATGCTGAAACAAAGTTCTACTTCCACAGTATTTCGTGTGAACTCCACCCACCTGGCGCGGGCTCGCGAGCTCAGGTGAGCACAGTGCGCGCAGGTGAGGCATTCGGAGCGCGTGAGGCGAGCGGCAGGTCGCGGCGCGTCATGGCGAAGTCGCAGCTCCTGTGTATGGAGGACGGGCTCATGCCCACCGCGGTGCCCGAGTCCCGGCCGCAGTTTTATTACAGCGAGCAGCACCGGGCGGCCCTGGAGCGGCTGATCACCGACGGAGACGGAGCCTTCAAGAGCCTCCTGAAGGACGAGAACAGCCAAGACTTCCTGTCGGCGCGAGAGATCAAGGCCATCACCGGCAGCTTCGTCAAGTATAAACACGAGGAAGACGATGGAGGAGCGTCAGAGAGTCCGGACAAACGTGACGACGCCGGGTCGATGCGCTCCACGTACTGGCCGCAGATGTCGGACACCGAGGTTCCGCCGCTGGACATCGGCTGGCCCTCATCAGGGCTCTTTAAAGGGGTCACCCGGGTGTCAGTGTACACACACCCGCCCAAAGAGAACAGCCCGCACATCAAGGAGGTGGCCCGCAAACTCATACAGGAGTCCAGCAAGGTCAGCGCGCATTCACTATTAAATTAGGCACGTTTAGGTAGATTACTTTCGTTTTTAATTTACTGTTACTGCGGTAAATAGTAATAAATTAAGAAAAGGTGCCACGGTTTTATTATATTAGCGTATATTACATTTATTATTTTATTATATAGGCCCATTTCTAGCTCATTTAACACATAAAATCAGTTTTGTTTGAATAAATGTATTTTGGTTGATTCAAACCACTTAATGTCAGTGTTGCCATTTTTTAGTGTACTAACAAAGGCTAGCTGCTGGTAACTACACTGAATATATATATATATTTAAAAAAAAAAAAAAAAAGGTTGAAAGATAGTCGGCTAAATTTATTTAAATGTAACTAAAATAAATTGATTGCAACCACTTACCTTTAAAATAAATAAATAAATAAAAAGGATTCATTGAATTTACTTTTAAAAAAAAAAAAAAAAAAAAAATTAAATGAATCCTTTTTATTTATTTATTTTTTTTTCAGCATATGGTTGCTGTTTATAAGGGGATTCCTCTTCATTATCATAATGCTCAGTTTCATTTTCTCTTTTCTTGTGATCGTTGTGACACTCCTTGCATGTCAGGTATCTAAAGATGTGCCTCAGGTGGTTGCCATCTAAATTAACTGGTTTATAATAGTACACTTAAAAAATCCCTGAAATTTACCTGAAACTGGCAGCAGCTGTGGTTGCCAGAACTTTACCATAAAAATTGGTAGCAACATTTTATGCATTACAGATTAAACTTAAATTGATAGTAAAATGTATATTTGATTAACTGAAGTAAGGTTAATGTACCAAATTAATAAAATCCGTTTTTATATTTACACTGTAAAAAACAACAACAATGGAAAATGTACTGGTTATTATCCATTCATTTTACTGACATTTCTGTTAACCCTATTTAACAACACAGACCCTTATGTACACAACTGATCAGGAAAAAAAAAAAAAAAGCTAAAAGAGTAATTTCAATGTAAAACCATCAAATGTGAGCCATCACACAGGAACCTGGGAATGTCAACTTGGTTTTTTTTTTTTATCTGTAAATTATTGAAATGTTTTTCACTTTAAAAACTGCTTTGTAAGTGAAAAATTACATTTAAATGTTCCTCTAGATCTACTAGTTTTTCAGTCCTCATCAAACACTGGAATGTGTTTTGTTGACTGTATTGTGGACCGTCACATACCTTTCACAGTTCCTGGGAAGTGTTTATATTGGCGGATCCCTCTGGCCCAATGAGGATAGACTGTAGCCTACAGGACCTGAGTGAGGCCCTCATGTCACCGGTCTCTCTGTTTCTCGTCTCCTGCAGTGCTGGATGCTTGAAGATCTTGTTCAGACTTGATCAGACGGTCCGTTTCTTCAGCCTCCAGTTCTTGAGGAATGACTGTAAATGATCTGGAATCACTGACTCACTGAACGGACTCAAAACTTTCCAAAACATCAGTCATGTGAAAGAAGCTGGAAGAGTGTGTAATAATGCACTGAGCTGATTGGTGTGTCATGAACATCATCTCACAAATCATCCTCATTGTCTGTATGCAAATCTCTTGTTTTCATATACGGGAAAATCAGTCTCAGCGCAGCAGGCCAGTCTCACCGGATTCCAGAGCCAGTTTCTGCTTCACAGCCGCAGAAGGACAGACATCACTGCTGTCTTACCAGCCTTGACAAATAAACAATAAGATGCCCTCATTTACTCCTGCTGGGTTCATTGAAGCTTTACAAACAAACTAAACAAAGATGTCAGCTGGAAGATCAGAAACCGAAAGAGTGTCTGGAGAAGAGAAAGTAAAAGCTGTGCAAAATATGACTCTATGACTGTGAATCAGCAGCTCTTTACATTTACAGTCTGAAGTGTTCCTGTAATCCTGATTAACACTGATTGTGCAGCGTAGACATGAAATATATCATTATTAATAAGTCATATGATGCTTTGTATAAGGAACAGACCCAAATCAGTCACTATATAGTAAAAATCTCAAATTTCATTTGCATTTTATAAAAAAAAAAAAAAAAAATTGTGTGTATGTGTGTGTATATAGATAGAGAGATAGAGATATATATCTCTATCTATCTATCTATCTATCTATCTATCTATCAATCAACATGCATGGTGCATTATGTTCAGTGATCAACATCAATGATTTACAACAGGATCTCGACGAACAGAACCACAAACAGCACAGAAATGCTTTGACAAACATGTTTTCTTTCCTGTATTGACACATTCTCTATTGAAACAGGAAGCTTGGATGGGAAATATTGACAATATTTGTTAATATGACAAATCTATTCCGTCAGATGAATTATGATTTATTCAGAGGCAGATGATCAATATCCTTGGTTGATTTTCCCAAAAGAGAAGGTTTAACGTGACTACTGCTTAACTGCTGCTGATGAGAATGAATGAACCGGCTGTCTGTGTGTTGTCCAGGTTGTGGCTATCGTGATGGACCTTCTGACCGATCTGCAGATTCTGCGGGATCTGTTTGAGGCGTCCAAGCGAGGCGTGCCCGTCTACATTGTGCTGGACGAGCAGGGAGCGCCACACTTTCTGGACATGTGCAGCCGGCTGCAGGTCGGAGCTCGAGAGCTGAAGGTACATGACTAAAACCAGAAAAAACATGTAATTTTCTTCAAATAAAATAAACATTAACTGAAATAAAATAAAATATTTTTTTTTTAAACTTAAACTACTAAAATAACTACAACTTAACTAAAAAATTGAATACAAATTTATATAGACATAATAAAAATAAAATATATATATATATATATATATAATAAAAATGACGACACACAAAATTACTAAAACTTTTAACTAAAATTAAAATTAATATGGAAAATCTTTGAGGAACCAAAAACGATTCTTCTATGGAATCACTGCAAAAACACCCTTTTGAAACCTTTATTTTTAAGAGTGAAGCTTATTCCTCATAAAGCAAAAAAATATATATTTGCTAAAATTTTTCAAATTATATTTAAATAGATATTTTTCTTCCAATGTATTTTTTGGCCATTTTAATTTGTTTAAATATATATTTAAAAGCATTTAAAACTCGATTTGTTGTCTATGACACATGTGAACACATATAACATTTGAATACAATTCAGCAAGGAATATACTTTACAATGTTCTAAAATATATATATATATATATATATATATATATATATATATATATATATATATATATATATATATATATACACACACACATATACAGGTGCATCTCAATAAATTAGAATGTCATGGAAAAGTTCATTTATTTCAGTAATTCAACTCAAATTGTGAAACTTGTGTATTAAATAAATTCAATGCACACAGACTGAAGTAGTTTAAGTCTTTGGTTCTTTTAATTGTGATGATTTTGGCTCACCTTTAACAAAAACCCACCAATTTACTATCTCAACAAATTAAAATATGGTGACATGCCAATCAGCTAATCAACTCAAAACACCTGCAAAGGTTTCCTGATCCTTCAAAATGGTCTCTCAGTTTGGTTCACTAGGCTACACAATCATGGGGAAGACTGCTGATCTGACAGTTGTCCAGAAGACAATCATTGACACCCTTCACAAGGAGGGTAAGCCACAAACATTCATTGCCAAAGAAGCTGGCTGTTCACAGAGTGCTGTATCCAAGCATGTTAACAGAAAGTTGAGTGGAAGGAAAAAGTGTGGAAGAAAAAGATGCACAACCAACCGAGAGAACCGCAGCCTTATGAGGATTGTCAAGCAAAATCGATTCAAGAATTTGGGTGAACTTCACAAGGAATGGAGTGAGGCTGGGGTCAAGGCATCAAGAGCCACCACACACAGACGTGTCAAGCAATTTGGCTACAGTTGTCGTATTCCTCTTGTTAAGCCACTCCTGAACCACAGACAACATCAGAGGCATCTTACCTGGGCTAAGGAGAAGAAGAACTGGACTGTTGCCCAGTGGTCCAAAGTCCTCTTTTCAGATGAGAGCAAGTTTTGTATTTCATTTGGAAACCAAGGTCCTAGAGTCTGGAGGAAGGGTGGAGAAGCTCATAGCCCAAGTTGCTTGAAGTCCAGTGTTAAGTCTCCACAGTCTGTGATGATTTGGGGTGCAGTGTCATCTGCTGGTGTTGGTCCATTGTGTTTTTTGAAAACCAAAGTCACTGCACCCGTTTACCAAGAAATTTTGGAGCACTTCATGCTTCCTTCTGCTGACCAGCTTTTTAAAGATGCTGATTTCATTTTCCAGCAGGATTTGGCACCTGCCCACACTGCCAAAAGCACCAAAAGTTGGTTAAATGACCATGGTGTTGGTGTGCTTGACTGGCCAGCAAACTCACCAGACCTGAACCCCATAGAGAATCTATGGGGTATTGTCAAGAGGAAAATGAGAAACAAGAGACCAAAAAATGCAGATGAGCTGAAGGCCACTGTCAAAGAAACCTGGGCTTCCATACCACCTCAGCAGTGCCACAAACCGATCACCTCCATGCCACGCCGAATTGAGGCAGTAATTAAAGCAAAAGGAGCCCCTACCAAGTATTGAGTACATATACAGTAAATGAACATACTTTCCAGAAGGCCAGCAATTCACTAAAAATGTTTTTTTTTATTGGTCCTATGAAATATTCTAATTTGTTGATAGTGAATTGGTGGGTTTTGTTAAATGTGAGCCAAAATCATCACAATTAAGAGAACCAAAGCCTTAAACTACTTCAGTCTGTGTGCATTGAATTTATTTAATACACGAGTTTCACAATTTGAGTTGAATTACTGAAATAAATGAACTTTTTCTATATATATATATATATATATATATATATATATATATATATATATATATATATATATATATATATATATATATATATATATATATATATATATATATATATATATATATATATATAATTTTTTTTTAAATTATTATTATATAATATATATAATAATAATAATAATAATAATAATAATAATAATAATATATATATATTTATTTATTTATTTATTTATTTATTTATTTATTTTTGATCTCTAGCAGGCTATTCCATACACTTTTGCCATTTGTATTTAAATGTAAACTAATATAAGATAATATACCCCCAGTTTCACAGACAAGGCTTAAGCCTAGTCTGAGACTAAAATGTAAGTCTTCGCTGTTTCAACTTAAATAAACTTGCAATGACTGATCTTAAAATATATCAGTGCCTTTTGTTTTGTCTCAAGATGCACCCCAGTAATGTTTTTTTTTATAAGCATTACTTAAATTTCCTAATTGAACTATGGCCTAATTCTGGCTTAGTCTAAGCCCTGTCTGTGAAACGGGGCCCTAAAGTAATAATCTTATAGGTAATGATCTTGAAATAAATGTTTGTATATGAAGGTTGAAACTAAATATATTTTCTGTTTCAAAAACATATTTCCTTGAGCTTCACTGTTTACAGCATATTTTTACTTTTTTTTTTTTTTTTTTGCTGTATCCATCAGGTCAAAACCTGGCCATTTAGAAGTTAGCAATAATTTCAGCTGATGTTTAATGGTTTGTGTTTCTGTCAGAATGTCCGGACTCGGACCGTGAAGGGAATCGGGTTGTCTCTGTCCGTGGGGAGAATCCCGGGAAACGTCCACAGCAAGTACATGCTCATCGATGGAGACAAAGTCATGTTTGGAACGTACAGGTGAGTGAGAGTTTATAGTCTGAACCTCCTACATGAAGTTCTTCATACAGTAGAGTGGGAAAACACCCTCATAAAGATTGTTCTTGAAGTTTTCAAGTTATTAGATATTTAATAAAAAAATAAATTTCTACCAAGGGGGCATTTTGCCCCACATGTGGTGTAAAATGCCCCCCAGTCTGACAAAGCAATTTGCTTTATACATTTTACAGCAAAATCAGAGTACAGGCAGATTTAGCTTAAAATTCAAGAGAATATAATCAATAATTATAACTTACTAAATTATAATAGTGTATTTGAAAAAAAATGTGTTGGCTGATGCTACCTGGCTTGCTAACTGATGCTAACTTGAGGTAATTTTAAAATATAAAGTTCAAATATTTTATTCAACCAACTAGTTAGAATACATTTGATTGAAAAACAAAGGATTTGATGATCAGAACATAGTAACTACAGTAATTAAGCCATGTTCATTGGGGGTGTACTATTATTTACCCCACTGACTATGTTTGAGAAAAAAAAATTGTCATTCTGAAAATATAATTATATTTTTCTTAAACAACATACTCTCTATCTACAGGCCCAACTGTTCTCATATCTCATATATATATATATATATATATATATATATATATATAACTGTGATGTTCTACAAAAATTGTTTTAAAGCGTATTGTTTTTTCTTACTGCTGAAAATTAGATCATTTACAGTGAAATATGTTTTCTCTCAGATATCACCAGTGTAAGTTTCATGGTGACTTCTACATCACTCTATCATCGTAGATCATAGTCCAGAGTTACAATAAAAAATTCTCTTGATTTATCTTGTGATTTATTTATGGAAAAACAGTTTTCCCCCACTCGGTCTCATCTGGATGGCTGTGATTGTGTCTCTGCAGTTTCTCCTGGAGCTCTTCTCGAATGGACAGAAACATGATCACGGTGATGTCGGGGCAGGTGGTGGATTTCTATGATAATGATTTCCGAGAACTTTATGCCAGCTCAGACAAACTGGACCTCTTTAAGGAGTTTCACATCAGTAAGCCCCAAACAGGGACGCTGTCGCGGGCCGCGGTGCCCAAACGCCCCGCAGCGGCCACTTCACGCTTCCAGGTCAATCTGGGAGACACCTCGCGTGGAGATCTGAAAGTGCCAGCGCACAAATATCACAACCCAAAATACCTGCTAGCGCTTGGACAGATCCCGGGACCCTCAGAGCCGCTGCAGGACTTCTTCAGTAAGATGGAGCCGCCCGATCCGGCTCAGCAGGACCTGGAGAATCCCACAGAAGAGCTGGAGAACATCACACCCGCTCCCTCTCAGCCCGAGAAGAAAGAGTCCAAGAAACTCAAGACACTGACATTTAACACAAAGCGGAGGAAGAAAGGGAAGAAGAACCAGACGAGTGACGAGGTTATTGAAGATAATGCAGCGAACCCTTCAGACGACGCGTCTAAAAACACACTCACCAGAGACGAGACGCAGGACAGCCTCAAGAAGAAGAAGAAGAGAAGATTTATGAGCATTTTCAGAAGATGCTAAATGAGGATTGTTTTAATCAAACTCTTTTAAATGAGCTGCTGAAGACTATTAACCCTCATGTTTACAGAACACGTGACTCCTGATGTGTTCCTGAGTGTGCTTGTGATGTGATGTGATTTGTTTGACAGTGATAGTAAAGCCTTCTAATGATGTACAACACTTGATAAGGAAAGCAAGTAATGTCAAATTACATTAAAGGGGAGGTTTCTGATATCCGGGTTTCTGGTGTCCATCATTCTAGAAAAGGTACATAAAGAGACTGGTTGCACTTTATTTTACAGTACATGTACTTGCAGTATACTATGTACTGTAATATAATGTACATGGAGTAGGGTTAGGTTTGGGGGTACCCAGCAGGCACCAGACATCTATGTAACGTCAGGTTGACGTTGGACATGACGTCGGACAGACGTTGCGTTTTGGTTGAAAATGAAAATCGGGTTGACGTCAATTTGACGTTGACTTAACGTTGGATTTTGGTTGCACAACCTAAAAACAACAATCTCAACGTCAGCTGACGTCGGTATTGGACATCAATTTAACATTGACATTAGACGTTGAATTCACGTTGAGTTTTGGTCACCTGACGTCGCAACCAAAATTTAACCAAATATCAACGACTTATGACGTTGTGTGCCTGTTTTGTGCCTGCTGGGTAGGTTCAGGGTTAGTACATAGTTGTTACCGAGTTATTGTAATTACTTTAAGTACATAGTACTTACTTGTAAGATCAAATGTTACCAAGAGACTATATGGTGTTTTTATTTAAATTCAGACAGGTTTATTTGTGTAGTGCATTTCACATTTATCCCAGCTAACAGAAAATGTTCTCAGAACTTTGCAATTACTAGAATGTTAATTCAAAGTTATCTGTTCTTTAATAATGTTCTGATAATGTTAGTTATTAATGTGCAATTCATGGAATGTTTTTACTGAGACATTTTAGTTGGACGTTTGTCTAACATTTTTCAAATGTTACTGCCTGTTCAGAGAACATTCAAAAGTAACATTCCTATAATGTTTGCAAAATTATCAAAGGGAATGTTTAATGTTCGCATAACCAAGAAGAAAAGAAAATGTTTTTACATTAAAAAAAACTGGACGTTTTGAACGTTCAGAGAACATTCAGAAATAATATTTTTAAAACATAATGGGAACGTCAGCAAAACATTGTGAGAACATAATTTTTGTTAGCTGGGCACATCTTTTCAAAGCAGCTTTACAGGATCTGCATTATATTATTCACTTCTAAAATGTCAAACAGAGTTTTTATTTTAGGCTTTGGTTAAGTCTGTAACCAAAGTTGGTTAAGGTATAAAAAAAAAAAAAAAAAAAAACTTAAAGCTGTTGCGCTTTTATCTCCGCCCACTAGAGACACATCAGCCAATCCGATGTCAGATGAGCCGAATGTACAAAATGATTGACAGGTGAAGAAACTCAAAGTGGTGTCTGATCAGAATCACAATCAGCTTTAAACTTAATGTGTATGAATCTGGAACAGAAGATTTATGTACAGATTTGTGCATTATTTACTCTATATATACAGCTGTATAGAAAAAATATGCATAGTATTTATGTATTTACATAGTACTTGAGAGAGAGAGGCAATAATTAGAGATGGAGAATGAATTACAGAACGCAGGTAATGATTCCTGTGTTAGCTGTTTAGGCTGGAGATCACATGGGTGAAAAACAGTTTTTATGCCTAGATGTTCTAGTGATTAGCTCATGAGTGACGGTCCTTTATAGACGCGCTGCTGGAGCTGAGCATCAAACACACACTTCACTCAACTAATACAGCACACTCACGATAAAGCATGCAATAACAGCCTACGATCTCGTGCACTTCACAGGAGAGCACATGAAGGACAGAAATACACTTCTGCTTTTATTCAGTGTGGTCGTTATTTAGCCAGATCTCTCTCCCTCTCTCTCTGTGTGTGTGTGTGTGTGTGTGTGTGTGTGCTGCAACAGCTCTGACCATAGAAAGGATCCGTGGATTTACTGCAATAGCTTTGAAAAGGAAGTGACCACAGATGAATGTTAATGTAATGAGCTACAATCCAGTTGAGGCCGAGTCAAGACCAAGATGAGACCAGCTGTTACCAATCAAATAAAATCACAAATAAAACAATAAATTCATATTTGCACTGCAGAGGTGGAACAGAAGTTGCATCCCAATTGACACAATTACAACTGCATGAATAATGTTATGAGATGAATGTTTTATATATAAAATTTTGAATATAGAAACATGATGAAAAAACTAAAATGATACCTTTAAATATAAAACTAAATCCATCTTGAATAAAATCCCATGGCCTCATAGTCTGAGGCCTAGACAAGACTGAAACCCTCAAAAACTGGTCTTGGCTGTACAACATTATTACATTCACTAATGAAAATATGAACAGCAAAATAAATCAGATGAACACGTTTCCTCAGAGGCTCCTCATTGACGCATGCCAATGTTCTTGAGATGATGGAGAAACATCTCAATCTCAGCGACTCATGAGACTGCTTGTGTTAGTGGTTAAACCAGAGGATTTTAGCATCATAAACACTACAAATAAGCTATTTAAAGTGCCCTGGACCTTCATGAAACCACCAGCAGATGTCACATGCTGATGTTCTGATGGAGGAAGTGAAAGCAATGAGGTCATTTCATGTTTCCCTTTTTAAATGTTGCTGTTGCGTGAATAAAGACCAGAGCACAGAGCTTTCATCCTTCCTACAGATGCTAGAAGATTCTATTCCCGTTTGATTCTGCAATCATCATTAGTGACACAGATTCATCTTCCTCTAAAACTCTGAGATCACGTTTCAGAAGTTTAAAATAAGACACACACACACACACACACACACACACACACACACACACACACACACACACACACACACATACTGCTGTTCCAAATATTGGGGTCAGTATCATTTTTTTACTGTTCTTCAAAGAAGTCTCTTCTGCTCACCAAGGCTGAATTTATTTGATCAAAAATACAGTAAAAACAGTGAAATATTATTACAATTTAAAACAACCATTTTGTATGTGAATATTTGTTAAAATGTAATTTATTTCTGTGATGCGCAGCTGAATTTTCAGCATCATTACTCCAGTCTTCAGTGTCACATGATCCTTCAGAAATCATTCTAATATACTGATTTGCTGCTCAAGAAACATTTCTGATTATTATCAATGTTGTAAACAGTTGTGCTGCCCGATATTTTTTCTGGAAACAATCATACATTTTATTTTTTTTTTTAGAATTCACAGATGAATGGAAATTTCAAAAGAACAGCATTTTTTTTTAAATAGAAACCTACTGTAACATTATGAATGTCTTTACTGTTACTTTTGATCCATTTAATGCATCCTTGATGAATAATAGTGTTCATTACTTTAAGAAAATAAAATAAAATGTGCGCGCGCGTGTGCGTGCATGTGTGTGTGTGTGTGTGTGTGTGTGTGTTGAGAGTGAGAATGACACTGAGCTTCTTCTTTTAACAAAACCAACAAAAGTCTTGTTTTGTAATGAGTCCTGGTGGCACTAATGTGTGTTTCTGCTCAAACTGTAGAGACAGTTCATTAACAACAATCTTCACAGGACATTTAGTCTCAAATAACTTTAATTAAATAATATATTTTACAATTCCTCACATATAATCTTTAACACTGTATGATCTATTATATTTACAAAAGTATTTTACATAAAAAACATTTGCTACAAAGAAATCAAAGTCACTGTGTTTGTCCTGAATGTGTGTTCGTTTCTGTAATAGATTCAGTCAAATGTTAAACTTGAACACAATCTCAGTGTCTCTTCATGAGGTCAAATGAACATTCACTTCCAAAAAAGACACCAGTAATCTCACGTGTCTTTCTACAATTTCAGAAAACATCCCAATCATGTCTCATTAAATGATGTCTTGCTGGATGAGAACTAGTGACTCATTTGATCCTATTTTCACTTTTCCTGATGAATTTCAGGAGGAACATCTGAGACCAAGTTGATACTTTCTACATTTCCTGAGCTAGAGAGAGAAACCTCTGAGAAATGACGTTAAAATCAACAGGCAGTGAAAAGATTCTTTCAGAAAAGATCTCAACAATGTCTCAAATGATCTCAATATGAACTCAGCATTCTCTTCAAATGATCAGAGATGCTTCACATTCATTTCATTGGTTTATACTCACAACTATTGACTCATTTGAATCTGTACGTCTAAGGACTTTCAGGAGAAACGTCTGAGACAGAGCTGATCTCCTGAGCTTTAATAAACAAGCAGTGCTCTCTTATAGTTCTGTCCATTTGTAGTTGTAGTTCAGTCGTTTCATCATTTCTCTGCCACTTTGTTGATGACTTTCTTTTTGCGGGTGGACACTAGATCATAGAAGGGGTCTTTAGTGATGCTGGCCCTGTGGAGACACGACACACGTGTGTTCAAATGAGTCATATGTGTGCAGATGAGTCAAGTGTGTTCAAATGAGTCACGTGTGTTCAAACAAGTCACATGTGTTCAAACGAGTCACATGTGTTCAGATGAGTCACGTGTGTTCATACGAGTCATGTATGTTCAAACGAGTCATGTGTGTTCAGACGAGTCAAGTGTGTTCAGATGAGTCGAGTGTTTTCAGATGAGTTACGTGTGTTCAAATGAGTCAAATGTGTTCAGACGAGTCACGTGTGTTCAAATGGGTCATATGTGTTCAGATGAGTCACGTGTGTTCAAACGAGTCATATGTGTTCAGATGAGTCGCGTCTGTTCAAATGAGTCACGTGTGTTCAAACGAGTCATATGTGTTCAGATGAGTTCAGATGAATCGAGTGTGTTCAGACGAGTCACGTGTGTTCAAACAAGTCATATGTGTTCAGATGAATCGAGTACGTTCAGACGAGTCACGTGTGTTCAAACGAGTCATATGTGTTCAGATGAGTCAAGTGTGTTGAAACGAGTCATATGTGTTCATATGAGTCAAGTGTGTTCAAACGAGGCATGTGTGTTCAGACGAGTCAAGTGTGTTTAAACGAGTCATGTGTTCAGATGAGTTGAATATGTTCACACGAGTCATATGTGTTCAAATGAGTCGAGTGTGTTCAGACGAGTCACGTGTGTTCAAACGAGTCATATGTGTTCAGATAAGTCGTGTGGCAGCGTGTGTTCCTACCTGATGGATTCGATCCAGTCATCTCTCTCCTCGGCTGAAGCGGCACAGATGGTGTACGACTGATGATTCCCTTCCACCACACGTCCATCCGTCTCTGTCTTACACGCTTTGATCTTCTGACCCCGGCTGTTGGGGTTATACAGCTCCAAACAATACTACACACAGGTCAAAGGTCACAGGTTAACCTTCAATAATAAAACCACTCACTGACCAAATCAAAGAAACACAGGCTCTGTTCAAACCCTCATGAGCCGCACCACTCTCCAATACAGTCTGATGTTTGTATGTTTCTCAACTAAAACACACACTACAAACTCAAATAGTCAACTTTTCATTAGACTGAACTATTTTATCAGGATTTTTTTTAGTACTGATACTGTAATAGATGGCAATGTTCATTTCTAGGCCTGTATATCATGTTGTATTTCAGGTCACTTTTTTCATGTTACATAAATATATTCCACACTCAATTTATTTGTACTCACTTTTCATGAGGTTTATATTTATTTATTGCAACATGTATTCAGTGATTTCTTCATTGTATTTCATTTCGTATGTCACAAGGTTTTTTTTTTTTTTAAGACATATTTCAGGTGGTATTTCATGTTGCATGAAAAATATACAGCTTATTTATGCTTAAATTTCACTCTACTTTTATCCATTGCAACATTCCATAATGTATTTAATACATATATTAAATGTTTATTCATTTAATTTAGTCTGTTAAATCACTCTATACTGAATGTATTATATTTACAATCCATTTTTTGCCAACACTTTACCATAAGGTTCCATTTGCTAATAATGAATAAGCATTTATTAATCTTAGTTTCTTAATCAACATTTCCTCAAAATCTCATGAGAATCTCAACATTTATTAAAACATTATTAAAATCAGAAGCTGCATCTGTTAATATTATTTAATGGACATGATCTGACATGAACTAACAATCAACAGTGGTATTTCTATTAACCAAGGTTAACAAGGATTAATAAAAACTGTAAATGCAATGCAAATGTATGTCACTGTTAGTTAATGCATAACTAACATTAACTAATGGGAACATTTGTGACCCTGGAGCACAAAAGCAGTCATAAGTAGCACAGGTATATTTGTAGCAATAGCCAACAATACATTGTATGGGTCAAAATTATCCATTTTTCTTTTATGCCAAAAATCATTAGGATATTAAGTAAAGATCATGATCATGAAGATATTTAGTAAATTTTCTACCGTAAATATATCAAAACTTAATTTTTGATTAATAATATGCATTGCTAAGAACTTCATTTGGACAACTTTAAAGGTGATTTTCTCAATATTTAGATTTTTTTGCACCCTCAGATTCCAGATTTTCAAATAGTTGCATTTCAGCCAAATATTGTCCTATCCTAACAAACCATACATCAATGGAAAACTTATTTATACTTTCAGCTTTCAGATTATGTTTTGTGGTTCAGGGTCACATATTGTAAAGTGTTTCTAATATTTCTTCTCTAGTTTTAGCTGCCTTATTAAAATATATTCTTTCTCATTGCTATTCACGAAGCTGTAAGCCGGTCTGTGTGAAGTTCTCACCGGTTTGCGCTGAAACATGACTTCCTTCACACACAGATTCTCCAGAGGAATGATGCCACGCGGCTCTTTATCCTGAACACAAATACATGATCACTCCTGATCTACACACCTTCATGTATTCAGAGAGACAGCCGCTGTTCTTACCGTTGTAAATTCAAAATAATACAGGCAGTTATCGGTCAGGATGAACCAGCGTCTCTTCCACGTCTTCACACGGCCGCCTGCCAACAGATAATATATAAAACAGTCAGATGATTGTATTCTTACAGTCTGAGCATGTCAATTAGTTTGACAGTATTCAGTATAACAGATTTACTGTAAATATAAAAATATCAGTTCTTGATTTTATAGACTTGACTGTTCATGTTATCAGCAGTGAAGATCCGAATCAGTTTGTTTTCTGCAGTCAGCAGTGAATTCTGTGAGTTTAATCTTTATAATATCTAATGCATCTGGTCTCTTCTGAGCTTGGTTTTACCCAGTTTGAGCAGCCAGCCCTCTCGGTCCGGGTTGAAGAAGGTGTGCGTCAGATCGTTCCCATCATCCTCTGGGATTTTGAAGGGTTCGTTGTGTATGCTGTTGTACAGATTCTGTTCATGCAAAAAAAAAAAAAAAAACCCACACATTTTCACCAAAACCACGACCTTTCTGTTAGTTCTGCTTATTTATGTAAATATACGCCACCGCTGACGAATGATCAACACCAGGGTGACATTTGTGCTCATTCTCACAAGATGTCGTCTCGACATGCAGCCTCAGTGTGGCAGTTTTTTGTTTTTGTTTTTGTTTCTATTTTCTAATGTTATTAAATGTATGTATCATCTTTCATGGAGATTCATATATTTATTCAATAAATGCAATCTGAATAGTAAGACACTATAGGACTGATACCAATCAAATAAAATGAATATCATCAAAATCCATCTTTGCACTGCAGAAGTGGCAAAGAAACGGCATTTAAAGCAGGATTTAGATGCATTTATGTTGAGTGCCTAATTCAGCTCAAACATGCAATGAATGCATTTACACTGCAGTTACAATTGCAAAAATAATATTTGGAAGATTAATGTGTTAAATATAAAATATAGTTAAAATAGACCTCTGAAATGATATCTTAAATATGAAACTAAACCCAACAGTAGGTTGCGACAAATCATTACTTCGCTCATTCAACTGATTTATTTAAAACGGGAATGGAGTGACTTGCTGATTTCAGAACCGTGAACAAATATTACTATTTAGGCCATAGAAAGATATGCTAAAAATTGTAAAAGTGGTATACTAGAATGCAGCAACTGCCTTCATGAACGGATTGAATCATTGACTCACTTTGAAATTTGTTTAAAAACACTGAATCATTCAGGAATGAAACATTACTGTGTTGATCAGAGATGCAATGATTGGAGAAATACAGCAAAACAGTCCAGACAATACTGTGTCTAAAAGGTACATCACTTAATACAAACTAGAACATAGCATTAACATTTAATTATTTATTTATTATTATACCATTGTATAAAGTATAACATTGAGACTGTAAAAGGAGGACAAACGAGCATCTGGCTCAAGCCTGCTCTGGTATTTCTGAACTGGTCTAGCACTAGCAGCGTCATGTGACCAGCGAGGGCCGATTGTGATTGGCTGCTCACCGTCAGAAGGTCGTTGGGCAGATCTTGACCGTTGTTAATACCGCGGTTCATGCTGATAAATCTCTCGAGCGTAGTCTTGTCCTTCACGTTGGGATTGTGCAGACTCGTGTTCAACATGATGATGGCAAACGACAGGATATAACATGTGTCTGATGATCATAATAACACACAACAAACGCTTTCAACAACTTCAGCTCAGTCTGATCAGCAAACTCAATGATATTTGACCATTATGAGTATCTGCTTGATTAATTAATTGATTTGCCAATACATAATATAAACTTTCTTTTTTTTTTAATTATGAGTTATTATTTGTCATTCTTTCAAAAAATATTCAGGCCTAAATTTGAATTTCATAAAAAAATCACTTTTAATTACACAGTATAAACATAAACTAATCAACTTAATGGGATGCAACTGTATTTGTCGGTCTATTTTATATTAAATATTTGCATTCATTACATTTTATCTAATTATATATTCAGTGCATTTATTCAAATCGCTTAGAAGCAGAATAACCCATATGGCAAAAAATATATCCTATATAATATATTTGCCATAAATATATGCCAAATATATGTTGTAAATAGTGAAGCTCAATGAAATATATTTTTGAAACAGAAAATATATTTAGTTTCAACTGTCATATAACAAAATATATTTGTAGATGTATATTTGTAGAAAATACAGCCAACATTTAGGCCAAATGCAAATGTAGATGGGATAGGCAAAAGATCAAAATTAATAATGATTTATTTATGCTTGTATATATATATATATATATATATATATATATATATATATATATATGTATATATATATATATCTCTCTGACATCTCTGACAACTAAGGAAACTAAGGAAAATCCCAAATTCAGTATCTCAGAAAATTAGAATTTTCCTTAGTTGTCAGTTATAATCAAAAAAAGAAATAAACATTTGAAATATATCAGTCTATGTGTAATGAATGAATATAATATACAAGTTTCACTTTTTGAATGGAATTAGTGAAATAAATAAACTTTTTGATGATATTCTAATTATATGACCAGCACCTGTATATTGTAAAGTATGTTCTTTGCACAATTTTATTCAATTGTGTTATATTCATACGTTACAGACAATAGAGTTTTTCTTCAAATGTGACAAATGTGAATGTATTTTCTTGGATCTAAATATATTGCGCAAATTATATTTTTAAATGTTTTATATATATATATATATATATTTTTTTTTTTTTTCCCAAAAATGGGCAAAAATGGTAAAAAAAAAAAATATTTATGCAAATATATTTTAAAGCAAATTTTAGCAAATATATTTTTGTATACCTTGAAATATATTTAGAATATATTTGAAAATAATTTTTTTGCTATATGGGAAATCTGTTAATGTGTGATTGACAAATATGCATGATTTTAAACTTATTTGTTTGTGTTCAAACTATGGAAATGCATGGAAATTTTATATGCAATTCAAATACATTAATCTTAAATGTATATCTAAATATTTTTTGAGTGTATTAAGTGTTTATCAGTCATTAGATATTAAGGCATGAGTGAGTTTGACCTGTGGACTGGAAGACGTTGGCGTTGCAGTTACAGTAGCGTGTGGCGAAGGCCTCCATCATGCGGTCGATCTTCTGAGCTTCACCCGGCAGACGGAAACTCCACAAGAACTGTCTGTGGAAAGAACGAGGTGAACAGAAATGAGATGAGTTCAGCTACTCGTCTGTGGATGAAGAAGAGCTGGTGTTCTCACCGTAACGCCTGAACCAGGTTAAGATCTGAAAACTCGTGCAGCTCCACAAACGCTTTGAGGATCTGCAGGTGCATGTCTTCCCTGAAACAGCAGACAGCATCAGATCCACATTCACTCACACAAACACATCTGATGGTTAATACTTCATATATCACCTCTCTCCCAGGAAGTCTCCGATGGCGGTCTTATTCAGTCCTTCCTCTTTATACAGAAACTCTGCCACTCGCTCTGGTTTCCAATCCAGAAGCTCATTATCCACCAGATACTTGATTCCCTGAAACACAAAGACGTTTGAGCCGTTCAGTGACTGTCACAGACTGAGATAAACAACGAAGAGACGCTTGTGTGAGTTTATCAGCTCCATCCACACCAGTTCCTCCACAGTTCAACATCTGTTTTTAGAGATTTTCCTTCAAACCCACACTTCCCTTTTCAGCAGAATGACTAAAGAACAACCAAAACCCTCAACACAAAATCAGATAAAATATTACTCTGGTTGAGTTTTAGTTACATATTATATTATATTATATTATATTATATTATATTATATTATATTATATTATATTATATTATTAAAAAAAGTTAAGAAATTAATACTTTTATTCATCAAGGACACATTAAATTGATCAAAAGTGACAGTAAAGATATTTATAATGTTACAAAATATTTCTATTTCAAATAAATGCTGTTCTTTTGAACTTTCTATTCATCTGTGAATCCTGAAAAATAAAATGTATCACAGTTTCCACAAAAAAGAAAAAAAAAAAAAAAAAAAAAAAAAAAATATATATATATATATATATATATATATATATATATATATATATATATATATATATTGGGCAGCACAATTGTTTTCAACATTGATAATAATCAGAAATGTTTCTTGAGCAGCAAATCAGCATATTAGAATGATTTCTGAAGGATCATGTGACACTGAAGCCTGGAGTAATGATGCTGAAAATTCAGCTGTGCATCACAGAAATAAATTACAGTTTAACATATAATCACATAGAAAACAGCTATTTAAATTGTAATAATATTTCAAATTTTTACGGTTTTATTGCATTTTGGATCAAATAAATGCAGCTTTGCTGAGCAGAAGAGACTCACCAACCCCAAACTTTTGAACACTAGTGTACATGTGTGTTGTCTGTAGTTTAGTTAGGTTTGTTAAGTGTGTTTGTGGTGGTAACATTCTTGTCTCTTAACCTCACAGAGATCAAACATTGACATGTCTCTCTCTCTGTCATCTCTTCTCGGCTCATCAGGTCTGCAGCAGCTCATGGTGGTCTCGCGCTTTAAAATGCAGCAGCAAAACCACAAAGATTCAGAGCGAGAAAAAACAGAAGTATTTCAGGTGTTGACCTGAGGGCGTTCACTCCATCTGTTGCTCTCTCTCACGCACACACACACACACATAGGCCTGAACACAGTTGAAGCCAAATGTCTCAGTCGTGTCTCTCTGTCTCAGATCTAAAGTTTATGGTAAAGTAAGACGAATGTGTAGAGGTGGTGAGAGTGAGGACAGACGTTCCACTGATCATCTCACGCTGGAAACATCATCATCATCATCATCATCATCATCCTCCAGAGCTCACCTTTTTAGGATCCATGTTGAATTTCTTCTTGCCGCTACAGAAGCGTTTCTCCCTCTCCAACATCTTACTGTGAAAAAGTCACACAAAATACAACTTCACAACCAGAACATCTAACAGACGTTTCAACCAACCCGTTAACTGAAATATAGCTGAAATAATGTATAAATATTAGATGAAAAACAAAAATTTGAAATGTTACCATGACTGCTAACTGAAATAAAGAAAAATACTAACTGGAAATAAATAAAAACTAAAGCTGAACTAAAATTTTTACTAAAAATTAAATACAAACATAAATAACCCTAAATAGTCATATTTAAAAAAATAAATAAAGAAAGAAAGAAAGAAAAAAAACAGTAAAATAAAACAAAAAACAACAAAGTTTACAATAAAAATTTAACAAAAAACTATAATATTTTGTCATTTTAAATAAAAATGGCAAAACACATAACAAAATTACTTGTTATGTAACTAAAATTAAAATTAAAATTTAAAATATAAAAATAAAAACTCAAAATATGAACAAAAACTATAGTAGTAGACAAATAATAATAAAATAATAGTAAAATAACACTAGTTTGAACTGTTAAGTCAGTAGCTGTCTAAGTCATGATGAGAAGAAGGCAGTCAGTGTTGTGTTAGTTAGTGAATGATGTTAACTGTGTTTCTCTAAACCTGTGGTTCCTCTGCATCTGAATTCAGTGTCCAAATGTTTGTCGTGAAGTGTATTTTCTCTGATCATGAGACAAACACGCTGAACATCATTCATTCACTCACTTGTCTTCTGCTGATTTGAAATCCTGGATATCTGCCATGACGTTTTCAATCTGGCTCTTCAGTTTCTGTAAGAAAAGAACATTTTAAAGATTCAGAACTGATGATCAGCTCAAACATCATTGTGTGAAAGCAACACTTTTCAGCTTTCTAAAGCTCATTTCATGTCTCACGGGCACATTTAATTCACCATGATTGTCTATTATACACATAGCAATAATTGTGACTGCAAACAATCATGTCAGTAAAGCTTTGATTATCCGTATGAACATCATCAAACCCAGGTAAGACAAGTTATAAAAACGTTGTGGAAACATTGTTTGAATGTTTCTAAAATGTTGAAATGTCCAGTGTTTTTGTCATGATTAGAAAGTTATTTAAAGTTACAGAAAGTACTTTCAGTTACTTTCTGTCTTCAGCCTTTGAGAGGTTGGACTAGCGTTCAATGTGTTACTAGGTTGTGTGTTGTTTTTATGTGTTTTATGTGTTTTTCTTTGGTCTGCAGGTGCCGTTGTGTAGAGCAAGTGCTCTATAAATAAAGTGAATGAATGAATGAATGAATGAAGGTTACACAAATGTTTCTTACAACATTCTACTAACTTTGTTTTCACCCAAAATGTAACATTATTTGAACATATATTTTTAATATTGTAGGAATGCTAAAATAACATTATCTAAAGGCGTTCCATAGAACAATAGTACAAATAACATCAGAGAATGAGAACATTTTCTCTTAACGTTATGAGAATGTATATCAAATATTAATAAAGTTATAAGAACGTTCCATAAACATTATGAACATTTTGTCCTAACATTTATATAACTTCTAAAAAAAGTTGTGAGAACATTCCCTGTCAGCTGGGAGAGTCCAATATGACACTTAAATGAGTCTTTTAGGTTGTTTTGTTTGTTTTTTTGTGTTTGGTTCATATCCATTAAGTAGATGAATGTTGTCCTCAGACGTGAGGTGATATGAAGCAGCTGATGTTCGTTTACCTCAATGTCCTCCAGCAGGATCTGCTTGTGCATCTTCAGCCGCTCGATCTCCATCTGCTCCTCCGCCGTCAAATCTGAGAAAAACCAAACGAGACACAATCACACGAGTGAATGTTTGATCAAACAGCAGCGTTTCTCTGCAGATTCACATCCAGCTCAATATAAACATGAGCTCTTCCAGCGATGAGTTCATACTCAACATGACAACAGCAAAATAAACATTAAAACAGATTATTGAGCAGATCAGAGTCGTCTGAAATCACGCTCCTGAAATCTACAGTGAAGCTGGAGACTGGAACAATGAGCTTCACACTTCACGAGCAGCGAGTCCTGTTCTGCTTTATGAAACAGGAAATCTGTTGTCATGGGGGCCGATGGCTCCTGCGTGAGGGGCCTCTGAACACACACACACACATGCACATGTTTCACTTCAGATATGAGCATCCAAACACACCACAGAGATCAGAGGACAGATACAAGAGCTGATCTACAAACAATCATATCAGCAAATATGAAATAACGAAGTATTTGACAGCGGATCATCTGATGACCGTATGTCAGATAATATTTCAGTGGTGTTACAGCAGTGGAAGTGATCCTACAGATATACATTTCCGTTTAAAATCCATCAGCACCAAACAGACATCATTCACTTCAACAGAGCTCAAAAAGACATTTGCATTATTTTAAAAAAATAATAACTGATATGAGAATAGAGATAAGATATTGTTACAGTTACATTAAAGAATAATCTGTAGTTAAATAGTTAAATATACACATCTATAACCTGCATTAAATCTGTCCTTCTGCTTGCTGGTGTTTTGATATAAAGTACAGATCAATAAAACATTACCAATAAACAATAAATCAAAAAATAAATGGAAATACAGACATAGATAGAAGACAGAGAGCTGTCTGCCAGTAATAAGAGTTTAGTTTAGTTAAAGTTAAATGCTGTCTTACCTGAGTGACAGCTCTCGGTCATGGTGACTTATATATATGTCCAGTATATATAATGCTGATCTGCTGTGAGTTTGGACTCATACGTTCTTCATGTTTGTTGTAGATGGTGTGAGTTCCTCTATCAGCTGCTGCCCTGCCCTGCAAACACTGTTTCACACCAGAAGTGAAGCGTTTCCGCAGGAGGAGCAGCGCAGGACCTCTCTCTCTCTCTCTCACACACACACACACACACACACACACTTGTTTCGCTATCCTTGTGGGGACATTCATAGGCGTAATGGTTTTTCTACTGTACAGACCATATATTCTATTGCCCTACACCAACCCTACACCTAAACTTAGCCCTCACAGGAGACTTTCTGCATGTTTAGATTTTCAAAAAACTTCATTCTGTGTGATTTATAAGCTTCTTTACCCGTGGAGACCTCAATTTAGGCCCCCACCGTGACACGAGTCCCCATGAGTCTGTGTGTATTCAGGTTTAAGTCCCCACCTGAATAGAAAAACAGGGACACACACACACACACACACACACACACACACACACACGATGAGAGATGATGAGAGGACTCAGCTGATGTGATGATGCCATCTGCTGGTGATTGACACACTGCAAAACACAAAACATGTTACACACTGATGACTGACCAATAACTGAATAATTGATTAACCTCATAAAGAACTTCAGATTCTTTAGAAAATCATCTGTCAATCACACTGACCATCTATCAACTTTCTGAAATAGTTGCATGTAAGTCCCTAAATCTCTAAATCATGCAGTCATTGTTGGAAAGGGTTCAAATGCATAAAAGATGCATCTGGAAAACCAAAGAATTTGTGGGATTTCGATATCTCAAAGCAAGCAGCATCTGTGAAATGCATAAGATACTTAAAAAAAAAAAAAAAAAAAAAACACCAGCCGGTGAAGAATCTGCAGTCACTGCAGATCACGACGGCTCCTTATAGAAACCATTCATCCAAAAAAAACATTCTGTCGTTGTTTACTCATCTTCAAGATATTTCAAACCTGTATGAGTTTCTTTCTTCTGCTGAACATGAACAATATTTTGAAGAATACTGATAAGCAAACAGTTGTCAGTCCCCATTGACTTCCATAGTATGGAAAAAAAAAATTACTATGGAAGTCAATGTCTACTGTCAACTGTTTGCATATCAACATTCTTCAAACTATCTTCTTTTATTATACAGCTTTTGGGTGAAGTATGCCTTTAATATTGCTGGAAAACCTTGTAGCGTGTATTTCATCATCTCTCATGATCATTTTTCATACAGTGATGTGACACATGATGAAGATGAGCGGTCTGTGTCAGGCTGAACAATTTATTAAATGGTGTGACAGTAACCAGCCCAAATAAACAAGTCTTGAGAGCTCATCTCCTCAAGGCGTTGCCATGGCAATGGCTCTTACATGCAAATGTGTTCCGATTAAAATAGTAAATAACAAAGAGCGTCTTCAGATTCATTAGAAGATCTATTTCGAGTTGAAAGTGAAGATAAAAGAGCCCTCGTGTTTCTCTGGGCACAAGCATGAGGTTGATTTAGTGCTGCAGTCAATGCCTTCGCTTCTCAAGCCGCATGACCGGTCAATACCCTGTCAATCAGTATTTGTGTTCTACAGTACTTCTTTTAATCCAAACCCTGGAGAGAGGTATCAGTTACAGAGCTGTCTTCTCAAATGAGGTCAATTCCCGTCTCATTTCAGTTTCTGGGTTAAAACCATATAAACACACTGTTTATCTTACATTTGAGACTGTCAACAAGCTCCATAGCATCATATTTAAGTAGATTTATATTACAATATAGCTCTACAGTGTCATTGCATTTATGTGTATTTCATCATTTCAGATTCTCAATTCTGATCTATTATTGATCTGCTATTGAGATGGACCAATCGGCCAATCACAGCACAATAGAGGCACCGCCTGCTGTCACGTGATTGATCACCTGAACGCAAGCAAAGAAGGAAAAAGAAACTTCACTCTGAAACTTTGTCCAGTGTTGGACAGTTACTTTAGAAATGGGTGATCTGTATTATTCAGTAATGTGTAGCAAGTGCAACTAAACACCAGCCATATATAATCAGTACTCCGTGACATGCATTAATTAATTACGAATTAAAGTCCCTATGAATTATTTTGCACACGCAGATATTCTGCGTGGAATGGGCTTGTTGACTTTAATATGGAAGAAAACACACACACACACACACACACACACACAATGGAAAGCATTAGGAAACAGTTAATCATAAGCCCCAATGAAACTTTGCCCGATAAATCCTGGCATAGTAAAGAAGATCTGAGAATAATTTCCTATGCAAAGTATTTTAGCAATCACGATGTGTTCCCCGTATTTTCCGTCGTTTGTTTAGAATCAGATATAATGATGCCAAATCACGAATGAATCACTGTTTAGAGTCAGTTCTTTTCGGTCTGGCAGAATCGGTTTGTGGTTCGGACAGTTCACTGTTTGCCACGGTTTCTCACTCCGTAAAACAGTAATGCAATAATTAAAGAACACAGAGAACAAAACGAGCACTGGATGAAAAAATAATTACATACAATAACCGAAACAAACCAGCAAAAATCTCGTTTATCAGCGATGAAGAAGTTAAGTTGAACACCTGCAGCTTGTGAATGACTCACTGCAGGTGAAGACATTCTCCTGACTGAAAGAGAATCGAAATGTTGGTTGCGTATGTAATCGTGGTTCTATGACTGGCGGAAGACCGCCAGAGGGCAGAATATCTTTCTGTCCTCCACTTTGTCGAGAACCTAATATAAAAGCTGTCACCTAGTGACCTGTCTGTCAATAAATACCTCCTTAGACATCATCTCTTCCTCAGAGTCTTCTCGTTAACCTGAGTGACCAGAGGCTTAGGCAGTATGCATCTACCTTTACCACATAACTCTATAGTTACCAATAATGACAATCTGACTCTGTACAGAAGTCCAGTCAAGTCATCTTTATTTATATAGCGCTTTATACAATACTGATTGTGTCAAAGCTGCTTTACAGTGTCAAACAGGAAAATAGTTTGTCAGTAATGCAAGAGGATAATAACAAAGAGTCATTTTTCCAGCTAAAGTCAGTTCATTGATGATTCAGTGATGTCATCATCCAGTTCAGCTCTCTTCCAATAGTGTCTGTGCAATCAGTCAAGCGTCCCAGACTAAGCAAGCCAAAGGCGACAGTGGCAAGGAACCAAAACTCCATCGGTGACAGAATGGAGAAAAAACCTTGGGAGAAACCAGGCTCAAACCTGGCCAGACGAAACCAGAATGATAGAGTGATAAAAGAAACCAGAAGTGAAAACCACCATAACTCAAGACATGCAAAAAAAAAAAAAAGAAAAGAAAAAGAAAAATATACAAGCATATGAGATAATTAATTTCTTTATTCAAATTTTCAATTTTGAAATGATATCAGATGACGTCCTTTCATATGCGCGCTCTTTCACCCAGTACTGCTGTTGAGCAACCGCTTGGGGCAGAAACATAATGCCGCCCACGATGTTGCCACTGAACATGTTGAGTGACAATTCACTGGACTGGGCAGGACTTTATGGGCACAGGCATAAGAGCTTGTGATGACCTCGGTTATCCAATGAGCAAGCCTGGCCTTTGATACAGGAGAACCCTTATTAGGGTCTGAAAAACAAACAAATAATTGGTCAGTAGTTCTCCAGGGAGCTGTCCTATCCACATAAAGATGTAGGGATCTCACAGGACAAAGCTTTGATGCATCTTGAGGTCTACCGAGTGAAATACTGGCTATATCACTGGTGTGTTAACATAAAAAAGCCGACTTTGGCCACAACGTCACTTTGGAATCTTCTGGACCCCACAGAGAGCATACTGAATTCACTGACACATTTTGCAGAAGAAATGGCCATCAAAACAAAAAGTTTTCAAAGAAAGCCATTTAATATCTGCTCATAGCAATGGTTCAAATGGATACAAGTAAAGATTTTCAAAAACAATATTAAGACCCCACTGTGGAATCATGACTCTACAAGAAGGATTCAGGAGATCTGGTCTGATCGGTAACTAGGCTGGCAGACCTGTTAAAAGATGGTAGCGGAGACGAAACCACATTCTGTTCATCCAACATGGGGCTATTAATAACAACAGCCGGCTCGTTACTTGAATGTGACTGAGAATCATCAAATCACCCGGAATGGAGGGAACGCATATATGAGACAACTCGGCCAACCTTCTCGGACATTGCGTTGACTGACTGTTCACAAACAGATACAGGTTTCCTGCCCCATACGTGTTCCAGATTAATTGCACTACCTCCGGATGGAGTTGTCATTCTCCTGACAGAGGTACACTTGTTCTTAGAGAAGACAGATGGGTGTCTGCCTAGCCCCCAAAGTTTGCTTGCAGCCCGAAGGAGTTTTAGTGACCTCGTGCCGCCCTAATGATTTATGTCGAATACGACTGACAAATTATTTGACCGTATCAGCACATGTTTGTGAATCAATTTGTTTGAAAAATTAATTAGTGTTAGGAATGCTGATTTCAGTTCTAGGTAATTGACCTATAGGTAAGCCCCATCCCCCTTAGTTACTGTCGCTCACTCAGACAAACAAACGGTGTTGCTAACTGTCTTACAATGACAGGTGTCATTGTGAAAACCAATGTCAATGTCCAAGATGTTTTTGATAATTTTGGGACACAGAAGGACCACCATTCAAGTGGGAATTAAAGGGTTAGTTCACACAAAAATTAAAATTCTGTAATTAATTACTCACCCTCATGTCATTCCAAACCCATAATACCTTCGTTCATCTTCAGAACACAAATTAAGATATTTTTGATGAAATCCGAGAGCTCTCTGACCCAGCATAGACAGCAAGGATCTTTACATGATCAGGCTCAGAAACGTAGCAAGGAGATCGTTAAAATAATCCATGTGACATCAGTGGTTCAATCATAATGTTATAAAGCTATGATAATACTTTTTGTGCGCAAAGAAAAGAAAAATAACGACTTTATTCAACAATTCGTCTCCTCCGCGTTACCCTATAGTGCCATTTAGGAGAGTATCACATACGTAATCAACATATGTAACGTTTGTACGTGGATACATTGTTTACCTTCATATCAAAGCGTAAACAAGGTAAACAGCGTGTCCGCGTATGGTGCTGCTGACACATTGTTTACATATGTGATACTCTACAAAATGGCACTATAGGGTGACCCGGAGGAGACGAATTGTTGAATAAAGTTGTTATTTTTGTAAATCCCAGTTTTGTATTATGAGCCCAAAGATGTTGCAAATTGTCTGCTACTTTTCTTGGGTTCTCCACGCACAAAAGCCAATTGTCTTGGTATGGAAGCACCCAAATGCCTTTTTGTTGTAAGGGAGCAAGGGCTGCCTGAACAACTATGGTAAAGACCCTTGGTGCTAAAGCCAGACCGAATGGGAGCACTTTGAATTCAAATGTTTTCCCTTCAAAGTGGAATCATAGGAAGTGGTGATGATGGGGCACGATTGGAATGTGGAAATACACATCCTTTAAATCCACTTTTACTACCTAATCTTGAGGCTCAATTACCCGCAGGATGTCTGCCATTCGAAGCATACGAAATGGCAGGTATTTTAGTGTTTTACTAAGATCTCTCAAATCCAATATAGGAGGGAACCCTCCATCTTTTTTTTTTTTTTTTTTTTTTGTTTTTGGAATGATGAAACACATTAAAAAAAAACTGTTGCAGCAGGTGGTTTTATTTCCTCTATAGTGTCTTTTTCCAGTAGCATTTCTGTGGAAAGAATTTTGTGTTTTCTGGGCTCATGGTAATGGAAGTATGAATTCCAGTGTTCATGGGGGGCCAGTGATGAAACTGTAACCTGTAACCTTGCGAAATTGTTTTTAAAATCCATTGATTTGTCATTATTATATGCCAATAATGAATTTGTGAAGTTGAAACCTTGTTCGTCGACGACCTTAGCGAGTCAATGCTGTCTACGAGTGGATTTGTTGTCTTTGGGGGGATGATTATCAGAGGTCACCGTCGTATGTCTCGAACAATGATATGATCTGGGTGGAGATATAAACATATTAGTGATGTCAAATGATTAATCGCGATTAATCAGATCCAAAATAAAAGTTTTTGTTTACATAATATATGTGTCACGAGTTCCCTGTCACCAGTCACCTGCCCTGGACTCCAAACCCCAGAATCCTCCCCTACTCACACCTGGTTTTAGTCAGCTATTACAGTCATCAGTCACAATCACCATCACCTGTATTCTGATCACCCGCAGCTGCCGTCTACAATTAAGCTCCTCTATATCTGCGCACTCTCCACACTCCTTCCTCGTCAGGTCTACTGTTCACATACCTTCTGCATGACTACCCTGTGTTTATTTACCTGTCTCTTACCTCCAAAGAATCTCCACAATCTCCACCGCTCCACCGTCTCCCCGCTCCTTTGCTCCCACGGACCCCTGGAAAAGGAAATGAACAATCACCACCAGATAAGACTCTTCCAACTTCTCCATACTCTGCTCACTCACCTGGACTCTCAGCTCCCCTGGTTCCCCTCCATCTTATTTCAATAAACCTGCTGTTGTGTATCACTTACCTCTGTGCCCCTTCGTATATATTGTGACAGAAGACCCGACCAACAAAAATGGATGAACAAGCGAGGTTCATCTCTCAGGCGAGCCACAGCCTGCTCACCTATGTGAGGGCATTCGTGCCGCACGCCCTCGCCAGCTCCCTCGATGGAGAGACCTTGATGACACTGTTCCGGCTCGGGATCACTTTCCATCAACCGACGGAACTCCCAGACACCACCAATCTTGATTGGAAGGAGGCGGTCATCCGGTGTCTGGAGAGTCTCCGATCCCGAGCCGGAAGCCCGCCGCCGTCCACGGCTCTCCCAAGCCCGCCGTCCGACTCTCCCAAGTATTTTTTGGGGCCGCGGCCTCGGAGGCAGATCCGCCATGGCCTCCCAAGTCTCCTGATCCACCATGGCCTCCCGAGCACCCTGCACCTCCATGGCCTCCCGAGTCTTCTGCTCCACCATGGCCTCCTGAGCTCCCTGCACCGCCATGGCCTCCCAAGTCTCCTGATCCGCTATGGCCTCCTGAGCACCCTGCACCGCCATGGCCTCCCAAGTCTCCTGATCCACCATGGCCTCTTGAGCTCCCTGCACCGCCATGGCCTCCCGAGTCTCCTACTCCGCCATGGCCTCCCGAGCACCCTGCACTGCCATGGCCTCCCGAGTCTCCTGCTCCGCCATGGCCTCCCGAGCACCCTGCACCGCCATGGCCTACCGAGCTCCCTGCACCGCCATGGCCTCTCGAGCTCCCTGCACCACCATGGCCTCCCGAGCTCCCTGCTCCGCTATGGGTCCCAGAACGTGTGCCGCCCTGGAGGCCATTTGTCCCCATACTCTGCCTCTTGAGGCCTCCAGAGGCCCCACCCCCTCCCCGTTGGATGTTGTACGGCACGGGACACGCCTTTGGGGAGGGGGGAGTGATGTCACGAGTTCCCTGTCACCAGTCACCTGCTCTGGACTCCAAACCCCAGAATCCTCCCCTGCTCACACCTGGTTTCAGTCAGCTATTACAGTCATCAGTCACTATCACCATCACCTGTATTCTGATCACCCGCACCTACCGTCTGCAGTTAAGCTCCTCTATATCTGCGCACCTTCTGCATGACTACCCTGTGTTTACTTACCTGTCTCTTACCTCCAAGGAATCTCCGCGATCTACACTGCTCCTGCGCTCCACCGTCTCCCCGCTCCTTTGCTCCCACCACCAGATAAGACTCTTGCAACTTCTCCATACTTCTCCATACTCTATACAAATTATTCAATAACACAATATTAAAGTACCATAACAAGTGTCTTGAAAATACGAACCACCTCTTATTAGTTAGTTAGGGTTAGAGGAGGGTTGTGTTGGTTAGTTTTAACTGCTGAGCATGTTCCAGCATTAACCTCATTAACCTGTACATGTCAGTTTTCTCTCTTGGGCTGTTTAATAACTGCAAAAGCTGCCAAGACTGATCCGCTTACTGCCACAAAACCGGATCAGTGCCAAAGGCTGTTTATTTATAAGGTCTGATCATTTATTTATTTATTCTCAGTGCCATGTCGCTCAGGAGTCCCTTTGCTCATCCTGCACTTATGGATAGATATGGATTTAATGTAAACAAAGACGTTGTTTCTAATGTGGATGAAGCCCAATTTTGAGCATTTACTGTTGAGATACAGAGTATTAAATCAGAGTCCTGTTATAATTAATCCCTGGTGTGATTCTCATGACTATTTTGAGAAATTCAGCGTTCTAGATTCGCAGCGGGTGAGATTGAGATGAGCTGATCAAGACCTCCAGCTGACAGCAGAACCAAACTGTGCTAAAACTAATCAGAAGCTTTTTATACGAGCAGCTGAATGCTGATCTGAAGGATGCAGACTGGCACTTTACCTTCAATGAGCTGTTGAATTATTGCACTGCAGGCCTGTTTGAAATCATTAATTTAGAGTCTCAATGGGCTTTATTGATGTGACAAATTTTGATACATCAATATATTGAACAATTTCTGGTCGATAGATATGAGAAAACTGAAATAAGAGAAAATAAAGATTATAATAAAAAAAATAGGCAATGATTCGGAAGAGTTCACAAAACAAAGAAACAGACAGGTATTAGCAACTGAATTGGTGTTATTTTAGTCTTCATTATATGCTTTTATAGTCTCTATGAATAATTTATTTTTATTTATATTTTCAGTTTTTCTTTTAACTTTAGTTCATTTTAGTAATGTCAGTATGCGCTTTTGTCATTTTCAATTAGTTTTATTTTATTTTATTTTATTTAATATTTTATTTTAGATTTATTTTTATTTCAGCTTAAGTAATTTTAGGCCTTTTTTTTCTTTCCTTTAAGTTTTAGTAATATTGTTATGTGCTTTTGTAATTTTATTAGTTTTTTTTTTTTTTAATTATTTTTTAGATTTATTTTTTATTCCAGTGATTTTAATAGTTGTTTTTTAAAATATAATTTATTTCATTTAGTTGCCAAGCCAGTTTTCATTGAAGATTTACATCTAACATTTATATTTTACTTTATTTCAGATTTTATTTCAATTAACAAAAACTGTTTTAGTTTTAATTAACAATAACAACACTGAAATGTATCTAAACTAAATTTAAAACCTGGTCATTCATTTTCATTTTCATATCATTTAGGTCAACAATTTGCTATACGTGACAAGATCTGAAACGAGACCCTGATCAATAATATTGTTTCTGTTTGCCGTACATTAATTTATAGCACTTTATAAATGGTGTGTCTCAGCTGTTCTGTCATCCATTTGAGTATATTCACTTCCACCGCCAATGTTATTACGAGGATACAGATCACAACTAATGAGGAAATAAATTGATTGATTTCATCAGGATTCAGTGAGTTTTACAGAAATAACAATACAATGATTGCATTTACTGTTTACATGCTTCTGAAACCATTGATAAGATTTCACATGAATCCTGTACACTTTTAATGACTGAGGGCTTTCAGTTGATGTGTTGTGTTGGTATTTCTGGCTGTTTTTCTGTAGTTTTGGCAACTGCACCAAGACTAATTTCTCATTTGCTACCATCTTTGTACACAAAGTTCTACTAACATTTTAAATGACTCACATGAGAGTCAAACCATCTCAGATCAGGTCCATCTGACCTGACATGCGCCCACATTTATGAGAGGAATATATTCCAGCAAATCTCAGAAGAGCATCGTCACTTTTCTCTCTCTCTCTCTCTCTCAGTGCATCACTGCTCTGGTTGCCTGGATACGGGATGCTGTGTTTCCTCGTGCTGCTGATGCTGCGGCGGCTCATTTCCTCAGAGTCGCTCGTGGAGTTGGACACGCGTGAAGTTATTAACGGTGAGTTTCCATGTTACTTTGAAATTTTACTGTAATCTGAAATTATTCATTGGAGGCATTTGAAACCAACTTAACTAATTATGTAACTAAATATGATCTTGTGTAAGTGACTGAGAGATGCTATTGTTTGATGTTGCACGTGTCACAACATCAGATAATTTCTGTGTGAGATCTTACAGAACTGTTTACATGAGCACTGAAGAGGGCTGTGTTTTATAGGAACGTTCTGGTTTCAATGATTCGTCTCGACCCTTAATGTGTAAAAACAATTAAAAGTCATGTTTATAGTACCGCACTTTTTAACACATTCCAGAGGATGTAGATGCAGAAATATAATGTTTATGTTTTGTTAATTCTTGTGCACAAATGAATTTTTTGAGCTTTAAATTGTCTAAACAGATTAACTTCTAATTCAAGTTGCAAAATTTACCAGGTTTATGTGATTTAACTAGTTATGACTGGAGTTGCAGAAGAGGTTAGTGAGTGTTAACTTAACTTAAAATAATGCTTGTGGTCATTAATAAACAGTGTGTTTGAAGGCCTATTCATTGTAAGTTCATTATTTTGAACAGAATTGAGCTTGTTTTTGGATGATTTTCTGTGGTAATCGACGGCATGTCACAGATCTAACCTGAAGGATTCCTTTAAAACCCAGTTGCATAGAATTAGGTTTTCTGTTTATATGTGTGAAAAATTAGGCAAACACATCTGCATGTGAATGTAGAATCACATTATTATTCATTCTACAGTAGATGCACTTAATTCTTTCCCAAATGTGCTGAATTCTCACATGAAGATGAGATGTTTTATGCTTAGATAAAGTAATGAATGGTCATTGAACGTGCTGGCATTTCACCCGTGTGCAGTGCAGCTGTTTGTGATGGTTTCTGGTGAAAGGCTTTTTCAATGGCAGCAGACTGACTGAGATCAGAATGGCTGGAGCTTTTGTTCCCAGAGGTGCCATTAATCCACAGTAACCTGCACAGCTGTTCACACTGCAGCCCCTCGATTCACTTTGAGCGAGGAAGGAGGAACAGCAGCAATAAAGCTTTAACCTCCGACAATCTCGCTCCTATTGATCCTCCATCGGCTCAAGCTCCATTCAGTTCAACAATAGAAACTGTGTTGCTGCTTTTCACACTTGATAAAGCTCATGTTTCTGCCATTCTTCATTATTACAAACATATACACATTCATTCATTCATCATTTTAAAGTTAAAGGGATGGTTCATCCAAAAATGAAAACTCTGACATCATTAACTCACCCTCACAAGTTTCTTTCAGCTGTTAAACACAAAAGAGGATATTTTGAAGAATGTTGGTAACCAAACAGTTGCTGGTAGGCATTGACTTACACAGCATGGGGAAAAATACAATGAAAATCAATGGGGACCCTTACGTAAAAAAAATATATGGGAATATACTGCAAAATACAATGTGATAATGTGCTACATTTTTCAATATACAGCAATATATGCATTGACAATATATGGCTCTATATTGATGCATGCAAATATATTTAGAAATTAAGACAAAAGTACATCTAATACTCACAAAGTTCGATCTTTTATTGAGTGTATATATTGCACATACATATTACCATATAAATGTGAATGTATGTATGCTGTTAAAGGAGAGTCAAAATTGTTAAATTAAGTGTAATTTCGTGTGTTTTGCTCAATATTATAGGGGGAGATCTATTATTTTGAAATGGTGTGTGTACATTTGTGGGGTTAGCATTGCACAGAAGGTTAGAGCCTGTGCTTAGGATGATGATTGGCCAAACACTGTTACAATTGTATGTGACTTTATTTAAAAAGTAATGGCTGAGCACTTTTCAGTACAACGATAGTCTGTTAGCTTTAGTATGATTAAGTGTGTGTATGCTGTATATTTTAAAATATGAAACATGTATATTATATATAAATGATTGTTAAACATAAGAAATATATATTTACATATGTGTGTAAATACTGCATGAGTAGCTAAATATATGTTCAATATATTTATACACATGCACTACCATATCTTATCACACGTACGTCTATATATTATAAAGTGTACTACTGAATATAAAACTGCATACATTGTGATATATAAGTAAATATATTGTCACATATTTTTCAATATATAAAAGCGGCAATTCCTTATTTACTATAATGTTCAATATATTGTAATATATTTACACAATTTATTACTCTGTATATTTCCTAATATACCGTTATATCATTTAATATGTTGACCTGCATATCATAAGGTGACCAGCAACTTACCAGCATTCTTCAAAATATTTTTTGTGTTCAACACAGAACTCAAACAGGTTTGAAACAACATGAAGATGAGTAAATGCTGACAAAATGTTCATTTTGGGGTGAACTACACCTTTAACATGACATGGTCATTTTTCTTCTGTAACGTATGATGTATTTCTGAGTCAATCAGGATGTTAAATGAGAATAAATGATGGGAGTTGGTTTTCTCCATGATGAGCTGATAGTAAAAGTCTCTTTAAATAAAGCCGGTTGATCAATAAGAGCGATTGACAACGTCAGCTGAAGGAAAGCCCGAGGGAATGATTCTAAAGGCATTTATTTCTTCAGAATGACGTCACTGATTGATCATCATCAATAAGAGCAGAAACATAAATTAAAACAGTGAATAGAGTCACTGTTAATTTCATTTTGACTTTTAACACTCATTGAAATAATGGCTGTTGTTTAACGCTAGAAATAAGTTTGAAACATTGTTGAAACCACATTTAATGCTAAATATTGTAAGAAATATAGTATTCAAATTCGTACAGAGATGAATTCACCCTGATGGAAAGTAATGTATTGAGCAACAAGAGTTCTCATTAAGAGACACGTAGTTAAGCGTGTAATGAGCGTCTGTGTTTCAGATTGAGTATATCTGTGAAATCAGAGTCTCAGTGCTGGATTTAACAAGTTTTTCCTCTTAATGAGTCTGTATGTTAGACGTGTGTCCGTATCCAACACCTTCCTACATTTAACACTTTCCCCGGGAGATTCGTTTGTCTCTTCATTTACACGTCTGTTTTGTGTCTCTACATTAATATCTTCTGTTGAATGATTTTTTTTTTTTTTTGTCTGGATTTAGGCAGCTGGTCTCAGATCAGTGAATCCTCAGATACTTATCTTTGCATCAACTCAGTGAGTTTTACTGGTCTCATTTAGTGTATCAGTGCACAAGTCTGTTTATTCTGGTTAAGAACTCCCTACTACTTGAGCAAAAGAAGTCAACAAAGCTGCATTTATTTGAGCAAAAATACAGTAAAAAATCAGAAATATTATTACAGTTTAAAACAGCTGTTTTCTATGTGAATATCTATTAAAATGTAATTTATTTCTGTGATGCGCAGCTGAATTTTCAGCATCATTACTCCAGTCTTCAGTGTCACATGATCCTTCAGAAATCATTCTAATATGCTGATTTGCTGCTCAAGAAACATTTCTGATTATTATTAATGTTGAAACAGTTGTGCTGCACAATATTTTTGTGGAAACTGATACATTTTATTTTTCAGGATTCACAGATGAATAGAAAGTTCAAAAGAACAGCATTTATTTGAAATAGAAAACTTTTGTAACATTATAAATGTCTTTACTGTCACTTTTTATCAATTTAATGCATCCTTGATGAAAATAAAGTATTAATTTCTTTCAAAATATCTTTAACGGTATAAGAAGAGACCATCTGATAAAGTGACTGGTGCAAACTAAATGATGGCTGTTTTTGGTGTAAGACAGTTTACTAACATCATAAGAAACCCTTGACTGATCTAGACCAGCACAGAACCAGCATAAACCACTCTGGACCGCATAAATGCACACAACCCGGATAGCAAGCAACCACTGAAACAATGTTAAGTCAATGCTGATGCATCAATGCTAGCTGTATTGAATTAATGTTACAAAGGGTTGTTGGTTCAGTAGCACTTTTGCAACGGCAATTAATGTTGAAATGATGAGATTTCAACTAAAAAAATCAATGAAAATGTCATTGAATCAATGTTATGAAGAGATGTTGGTTTAATATCACTTTTGCGCCTGCAATTAATGTTGAAACAATGGTGAGATTTCAACCAAAAAATAAAACTAAATCCACTGAATCAATGTTACACTATGATTGATTCTACATCACTGCTGTAAAATTAACATTGAAATTAACAAAAATAATCAATGTCAGTAAATCAACATTACACTATGATGTTGATTCTGCATCATTGCTGTTGAATCAATATTGAACTTAACAAAAAATATAATTGGTAATATCGCTTGATCAGTGTTAATGTGATGTTGGTTTTAAATCACTTTTGTTAAAACATTTAAAATACAATTGAAATGTCAGCATAAAATACTGCTGTCATCAGTGGTCTGTAGCACGAAGAGAGATGAACAAACTCTGTTGACAAAACCTGATAAAGCCAACCTGGTTTAGATCAGGTTCAGCGGGCTCACAAAGCTTGATGGAAACGCACTCTGTCAACTCAGAGTTTGAAGCAGAGTTTGTGATTAACTCTGGAATGTGCAGCAAACAGCCAATCACACGAAACGTGGAGAGCATCAGCAAAGCATCAGCTGGATTCACTTCTTGCGAGAGTCAGCGCAATTCACTTTTCTGCTGGAGATTAAGAGATGTCGTTATTAAAAATGTAATGAATTTAAATGCATTTACAAGGAAGGAATAAACACTTCTGCTGCAGCAAAAGTTTGGCAGCAGAAAGAAAATATATGACTATGCAAAGGAATCAACTGAATTTAATTATTTATATAGTTTCACACAGAGCTCAAAAGGAAAACATATAAGTTTATTCATTTTAAAAGTTGGATATATTAAAGCTTATATATGTGTGTGTGTGTGTGTGTGTGTGTGTGTGTGTGTGTGTGTGTGTGTAATTTAAATATGAAGCTTAAAATTAATTGCCACTTCATATAATAATTATATAAATATATTATATGAATTATAAACAATTACAATGAAAATAATATAATAAATAAGTAGCAGCAAAAGTCGGGCAATTTTGTCTCTAAAATTCTTTGACTGTAAACTGCTTTAATTTGGAGTGAGAGATACGGGGGAGTGGCTTCAGATATATATATATATATATATATTGCATCTGATATATGTCACTTTGCTCAGAGCTGATTGGTCCAGTTTGGGTTTGCGATCTCTAACCCAGAATAAAACCTGCTCTGGAGCAAGTGTAGCATAAAAACCCGTTCAAAACCAACCCATCTTGAGTCTGAAAACTCAGAGTTTGCTCAAACTAAACGTGAACTTATCTGGGTAAAAACTGAAACCAGCTTCATGCTACAGGCCAAAGGTGTATTTTTTTTTTTTTTTTTTTTTTGTGATTGTGTTTCAGTGGAAACAGGTTAAACTGAATGGAGATCAGTCACATTCATCAAATTTAATACAGATTCAGGAATATGAGCAATTACCTGAAGAAGCAGTAATCAGGGAGCAGGGCATAAGACTAGCATCAAAAACCAGGTCAGGTGATGATCCTGGCGACTACAACTCAATGTATAATCTATGTCACCACTATCAAGAAGGTGCTTCTCATTTTTTTAATTGTTGATACTAATCTGTCTTCATCACTTACAAAAGGACAGAAGGCAAAGTGCTCTGCAGGCATTGAATAATAGATGCAATGCGTGGGCTATGTGCAAAGTATGATATTCTTGCTCACGTTCATGTCACTTGCAGTACAAGAAATCTGTTAAATGTTGTTTAAATTTTAATCAGAAAATTCCTAATAAATATTACTAAAGCAAGGTGCATGTACTTTTAAAGAATTTAGAAAAATGGATGGTTTATTCAAACACTTTAATGACTTTAATGTATCTTATTAGATTCAGTAACAATAAATCAAATGCAAATAACAAGCATGCAAGACAAAGGAACAGAGAAATATTATGAAAGATGCACCATAGTTTGAAACCCAGAGTCATGCATGTCAGGTGGTCATATACTGAATAGGATGCACCTGTGTTTTCTTTCTAATAAGGAAGCATCAGTTAGACTACTGAGAAGTGCACATGCAGAACCAAAATGGGCATTTACCAATAAGTGCACATTTTCAAACTCCAACTGGTGTTTTTCAATCATTTTTAAATAGACTTACTAAATACATTAAACACTGAAATGTCAATCTCAACCAAAATGATGGTTTGGATCAGAACTCAACACTGTATCAATGTCACCATGCTATCTGGGAAACACCTGCTGCGAGGTTATTTAGGCTAATGTCGCGCTGTAAAGCATCTCGTCTCTTTAGTCTTGAGCTCTTCCACTGACAGTCATTGTGCTCAGATAATGAAAAGGTCTAATCTCACACTCAATGTGTGTGTGTGTGTGTGTGTGTGTGTGTGTGTGTGTGTTCGTCTTCTTTTGTCTTTTATGGTCTTTCAGACACTGACCAGGCCGTTTCCATGGTGACAAGATGCCCTTCCCTTCACTTCTACTGAACTCTGTGTGTGTGTGTGTGTGTGTGTGTGTGTGTGTGTGTGTGTGTGTGAGCAAATCCTGCTCTTTGTGTTGCACCATAAATCTTATTCACCAACATTCACATTCATACACACATGATGATGATGATGATGAAGGTGTTTGCATAGTTTACTGCCGCTGATGTCTCTATGTGGACACAAACACTAGATGTTTTTCTCTATTGTGAGTGTGTGTGTGTGTGTGTGTGTGTGTGTGTGTGTGTGTGTGTGTGTGTGTGTGTGTGTGTTTACAGTAATCGCCTTTAATGCGCGTCATCAAACGAGATCTTTAACGTTTCTGCGTCTCTGTTAGTTGTAAATGTCAGTAGAGAAAATAATGCACAGAACTCTAGAGTAAATTACCGGAAGAGCGTTTAGATCATAATGGATGGAAGAGGTGAAGCTGGGTGACTTTTTTTTACCTGCAGAAAGAGGAAAACACAGTCTGACGCATAAAAGATCCACAAAAACACACAGGAGGGATGATAAACATCACCGGTCCTTACGCAATCCCTGATTTACCTTCCCAAGATGTTTCTCAAACATGCATCTGTACGTTGGGCACTAAAATCAGCAAGAAATCAAAGTGGACTCTATTTATTCTCCTAATGCATGTTCCTGATCTTGATCATGATCTACTCATCCACTCTAAATTATAGTTCACACAATAAGTCTTTACCTAGTCTTTTGCTGAAAATCCTTTACCTAAACTGAGGTGCATAGGTTCAGATCAGCTAGGCCTATGATGATCAATATCTTCCAGAAACATCTGTAATTATGACATGTCGAAATTATAACTTTAAAAGTTGAAAGTGACATACTAAGTAATAATTATGAGTTAAAAAATTGAAATTGACATAATTATGAGATTACAATTTTGACACAAGATCATAATTCTGCAATAAAATGTCAAAATTATGAATTTAAAAGTTGTAATTAACATACTAAGTTGAAATGATTAGTCATAATTATGAGATTGAGGTAAAAAGTCGAATTTTAAATAAAAAGTCATGATTATGAGATAAAAAAGTAAAAAAAAAAAAAAGTAAAAAAAAAAATTGACAAGTCAGTTAAGTTTAAAAAGTTAAAATTATGACAAAAAGTCATTATGCGATAAAGTCGAAATTATGACATACTAAGTTCAAAATCAAAAATTCTAAATTATGATATAGTCAATTTTTGCCTTTTTATCTCATAATTTCTACTTGCTGTCATAATTTTGACTTTTAAAGTCATCATTTTATGTTTGTCTCATAATTATGACTTAGTACGTAATAATTTTCGACTTAGTATGTCAAAATTATGACAATTAAAGTTATATTTTGTTAGAATAATTAAAACATTTAAATAATTTTGACTTTTCATCTTGTAATTATGGCTTACCAAAGCATGATTTTTTTTTTTATATATATATATTTTTTGTGGTGGTGGAAATTGGTTTCCATACGATTTTTCTCATATTCAGGTTGGTCAAGGCAATCATGGTAGTCAAAGTGACTACTGAGAATAGACTATTTACTTTCTGCCCAGAAATTTCACTAATGTGACACAGTCCACAGATATTTATTCTAGCCAGTGACCAATAAAACATAAAATGTCTGAGCCTTGTACTGGGCTGGTCAATGAGCTCATGTTTTCTATTATTAATGATCATTCAGACTTTTCTGGCAGGACTGTTTATTGAGACATATGAGTGTGTCTCCAGAAGCAGCGCAGCATCACAATAGACCAGAATAAGAGGCAAAATAATGATCCAGTGCTTTGATTTCTGCATCATAATTGGTGTTGCTCAGTCAGAGGATGAACTAGAAGCAGCCAGTGACATCTAGACTTCATCTATATTAAATCTCAGACTCTGTGTTTTCTTCCTGTGCTCCTAATAAAGTGTTTTTTAGCTGGAGCCACGCACTCGTCAGGTCGGTCTGCGCCACTGCCGCTGCCGCTGCCGCTGCTGTAGTGCACTAATTATCCCACATTAGTGTTCTAGCAGAGACACGGCTCAGAAATAACATCAGCTAACACTACCTGACAGAACACACATAATCACGCACCATTCTCTGTCCCTGCCACTCATTTCTCACATGGTCAGGGTCCAGGATCGCATTCTCGTACCACAGACATGCTTCTGCGCCGCTGTGCTCGATTTATAACACAGGCTTCATGTTCATGTTTGAGTCAGTCATTATAGAGAAACAGCAATAAGTAAACATTTAAGTCCACTTCAGTTCTAGTGTCTTCATTTGCTCACATGCATATCGTTCCAAACCAGAATGACAAAAGATCCACACATATTTACACACATTTACATCACATGCAGGAAAAGTGTTTGGCATCACTTTAATTTCTGTGCATCATATGACTTCAGGAGTCTTACTGTAGCACACACTGTAAACAGGTTTGTAATTTTACAAAGAAAAACTGTAAAAATGCTGGAGTAAAATCTGTTGATTGGTAGGCTATTCTGTAAGTTACCTTTTTATGTACAGCTAAATCCATTGCATTATATGCAATTTTTCTGTCAAATTTATGTTTTTATGGAAAATACACGTGGCACATTATACGTGATTATTATTTATATAAATGGTTTTATTTCTTTATATTTTCATGAATGTACATTAGTTTGTTTTCTGTTTTCTGTTATTTAGTTGATGCATTATTTTAGTGTCATATGTGTTACTCTGATGGTGTTTTGTGTGAGTATGACTCCGTACACTATCTATGTGAGTATTGGCCATATTTTATTAACAGGCCACTTATGATTAACTTTACACCTGTATTGTTATGGTGATTATTAGTACACTTTAAGGTAAAAAGCAGCTTTATATATATATATATATATATATTTTAGTTGAAGTAGATGGTAGGGAAGCTATGAAAAACTAAAGGTAAATGTGACTTTTTATCCTGCAATTCAGGATTTTTGCTCACAATTCTGAGTTTACATCTCACAATTCAGACATTTTCCTCAGAATTGCTAAATATAAAGTCAGAACTGTTAGATAAAACCTTGTACCTATTTTATTATATGATGGAAACAAAACAAAACAAACAAACAAACAAAAAAACAACTGTGAAATGTAAAATCAGAATTTCAAGAGAATTGTGAGATATAAACTCACTTCAGAGTGTAAAAAAGTCAAAATTGTGAAATTCGCAGTTAAGAATTTATAACATGTAATTGCAAATATAAGAAAAAAGTCTGAATTGTGAGATAAAAAGTCGCATTTTACTTTTTGATATTTTTATTTTGTGACAGAAACAAGAGTCCATGAGACTGGTATATATCACTTAATGAAGCATGCTATCAAAAAAAACATACAGGCACCAATATGTCATTATAAAACCTTGGTGAATTTTTGGTAATGGTACAAAAGCTGTCACTCAGTATCCTTTCAAACAGTACTAATATGTACCTTTAAACTACTAATATGCAATATTGATAAATAAGGTACAAAGGCGTATCTTTTGAAAGTGAATGCACCAGTTTTTTTAGTGTATGCACTACTGTGATGATGTTTTTGGTCTGGTTTAACAGTCACTGTTTGCTCTTGTATGGAAAAGTCACACATTTTGCCAGGATAATTTTTGAGTTTAATTATTTCTTTAAATCTGTCTGTCTTTGTAGACCCACTGAGTAACCAGTATTCTGTCTCACTCATAGATCAGATGGGCATCAGTTGATCGCTGGAAGGCTCAATCTCTCTTAAACCCATGGAGGTACATCAACGTCTTTCACCTCCCTCCACCGCAGAAGCTCCAGTCTGGACTAATGCCTCCTCCTCATCCGTGATTCCCAACCAAACCTTCCCTCCTCCGTTTCTCCTTCCGACGGAGAACTGGACCGACGGCAGATCTCCGGATTACGCGCCAGGAGTCGCCGGGATACTCATCCCTCTCATCTACATCGCTGTGTGCATTGTAGGTCTGATCGGAAACACTCTGGTCATCCACATCGTGCTGCGATATTCTCAGGCGGAATCGGTGACTAATATCTACATCCTGAATCTGGCCATTGCAGACGAGCTCTTCATGCTGGGCCTGCCGTTCCTCGCCGTTCAGAATGGTTTGCTCTCATGGCCCTTCGGATCGCTGATGTGTCGCCTGGTTATGACTGTAGATGCCATTAACCAGTTCACTAGTATCTTCTGTCTGACGGTGATGAGCATTGACCGCTATCTGGCCGTGGTGCATCCGCTCCGATCCTCTAGGTGGCGCCAACCGCGTGTGGCCAAAACGGTGAACGCCACCGTATGGGCCGTTTCTTTCGTTGTGGTTTTGCCTGTGGTTGTGTTCGCTGGAGTTCTGCAGGATGACGGGAACTGCAGCATCGTGTGGCCCGAGCCGGCGGAGGTTTGGAAAGCAGCGTTTATCGTATATACCGCGACCGTTGGGTTCTTCGGTCCTCTGACGGTCATCTGTCTCTGCTACCTGCTGATCGTGGTTAAAGTGCGCAGCTCCGGACGAAGAGTCCGTGCCACGTCGATCCGCCGCCGGAAATCTGAGCGCAAGATCACGCGAATGGTGGTGATCGTTGTGGCCGTGTTTGTCTTCTGCTGGCTGCCGTTTTATGTCTTAAACATCGTGAATCTGCTGGTTCTCCTGCCGGGCGAGTTCAGAGGGCTGTATTACTTCGTCGTGGTTCTTTCCTATGCCAACAGTTGCGCCAATCCCATTCTGTATGGTTTTCTCTCGGATAACTTTAAAAGAGGTTTCCGGAAAGCCTTGTGCAGATCCTCCAGGCGCGTGGAAAACCAGGATCAGCAGCAGGGGACGGGAATGGTTGCGCTACCGCTAGAGGAGATCCGAAGAGAACATCTGAAGGTGAGCGAAGTAGAAGAACACAACGCAGACCGAGAGATGACGAAACTCCGGAACGGGCGTCACGAGGACGACGCTGTGGGAGGAATGGATGGGCGGTGTGAGCGCTCCATCAGCCCAACCTCTGACCCCACAGCTGTCCGTAATGGAGCGCAGCGGACACACAAACACCTGCCGGAGAACAGTGATGATAAACGCTCGGTCCTGGAGATCAGCTGCTTGTAATGTGACGTGTGAATGTTCATTTATGGCTATTAAATGCACCACCCATTCAACTCTGCCAACTGTGACCAATCAGAAAGCATGACCTTTGCTCCCGTTCTTTATTTGTATGTCCATCTGTGATGAAACTGATTGTGTTTACATGTGCACCAATAATGTGATTTCCAGTAATCAGAGTTAATCGAGGTTTACATCACACAAGAAAACCTCTTCACTCCTGTCATTATTCTGATTATTCACTAAGAAGTATGCTTATTTTTACTGCCATTATTGTTCTCTCTTTTGCATAAGAATCTTGAGTCAAGAAGTTCCATTGGTAGAAGCAAGAAAGTCAAGATGCCTGTAGATCCTCTAACAATTGCATTTGCATTTTTTTATATAAAATACTTTCAAACCTGTATAACCAGTGAGCAACCAAATCACATATCAACTCCCTAGCAACCACCTGAACACATAAACAACCACATAGCAACCACGTAAACACCTAGACAACTATATAGCAACCACCTGACACATAAACAACCACATAGCAATTCCTTTGCAACCACCTGAACACATAAACAACCACATAGTAACTCCCTAGCAACCACCTGAACACCCAGACAACCACATAGCAACTCCCTAGTAACCACCTGAACACATAGACAGCCACAAAACAACTACCCAGCAACCATCTGAACACCTAGTCAACCACATAGCAACTCCTTAGTAACCACATGAACACTTAAACAACTACATAGGCTAGCAACCACCTGAACAGCTAGATAACCGCATAGCAACTCCTTAGCAACCACCTGAACACCTAGACAACCAAATAGCAACTCCTTAGTAACCGCTTGAAGACCTAAACAACTACATAGCAACCAACTGAACACCTAGACAACCACATAGCAACTCCTTAGTCACCACATGAATACCTAAACAACTCCCTAGCAACCACCTAAAAAAAAATCACCCTCCATTTATTTGTTACAATTATTAAACTCTTTGGCTTTTCTTTAGTGGTAGTGCCCCGACTGGTCTATTTTTATTTATTTTTTAAGAATAAAAATACAGGATGTAAACAAAAGAGAGCAGCTGAATGGTGCTGACTGTTTGGTGACTGGTGCAGTTTTGTGTTTATTGTTTTCTTCATATCATTGAATTGCTGAAGTGAAACATACAGTACAAATGATAAAGGCCTGAAGCCTAAATGAGGCCTACAGTCTCCTGATTTCATTCATACATTTCAGGCTATAAGAATGTACTATAGGTATTAAACATATACCATATTGTTGACAAAACCCAATGCAGTAATGTGTTTACATGAGGTAAAGTTTAATCGCAATATTGCCACTATCTCATGATAGTTGCTTTACTGAAAACGTAGGTATTCATGGAGCAGGAAACTGGAAAACATCCGTATGCTTACATGCACAAATTTCTGCCAATCTGAATGAATCCAATCTGATTTCAGATTCTGAAACCCTTAGCATTGCAATCTGATTCATGTATTCATTTACATGTGCACAGTCCAACAGTCGATGCGTTCAGAACTGGAGAAATCACTGCGATAATGTGACTGGAGCTACCTCGAGTATAATTATTGGCTTTGCCTTAATGTTTTTTTTTTTTTTTTTTTTTGCAAATATTTAATAAATATTCAGTCTGCTCCACTGTTCATAAGACATAAAACATATGCAAGCATGCATCAGTGCACTGTGCAAGGTATTTCTGAATCTGATTAAGAAAATAGTTTCCAGTTTCGGGATTGTTTCAGATGTACTACAGCCCTTTCAATCAGATCAGATCAAGCTCAGTCGAATCATTTGAGGTGTTTAATGTGTTTCAGTCCTATAAATGGATTATTGAGAGCATGTAAATGTAGCTAGTGAATCTGTTTGTGAAGAACAGTGTTGGAAGGTTTCCTGATGATCAGGATTGAGATCCTGTGAACAGATCAACATTTTTCTCTGTTCTTCAGCTGAAGGGCAGTAACTTCGGCCGGTGACAGTGGACAGTGTGTATGGGTGTGTGTGTGTGTGTGTGTGTGTGTGTTCACTGACATTTATGGACTCAAAAGGAACCCAGAGCTGCTCTTCTCCTCACACAGATGCAGCGAAGCGTCTTAGCAGGAAAAGCTATTGTTGATAGTTACTCTTCTGGAGGGCTGGCCTGTGATTGGTCGCTGTGCTCTATTATTTGTATATAATGACTCTAGACTGTATAATTGACCATTGACACAGTCTGATCGTTTCCTCCATCGCTGTGCTTGTGTCACGTCTCTCATATCACCACACTCTTTCTGCTCACAGAATAAAATCATTCACACTCCTAATCAATAATTCATCTCCGTTTATTGATTTTGTAAGTACTCAAGTTTAAAGTGTGATCATGTATCAGGTTTTATTTTGCAGCAAGTCTCGACTCTCTTAACGTCACTACTGTGTTATTTTTAGTCAGGTAAACAAAAGACTTCCTTTGACTCAAACACACCCACAAACTGAACACACTGAGAAATACTGAGCTAAATAAGACACAAACAAATGCATTTTGCTGACTGCAATCTTTTAATACAGATCAAACTGTGCAAAAGCTGGCTCTGTTATATCAAACTGTTAATTTGGAACAAAATCTTCCTGCAGCTGAAAAGTACATTTTATGGTTGAGAAAAACAGAACTCAAATGATGAAAACATAATCTGCGATCCAGTATGATGACGCCGCTTCACTCGGGCACGATGTCTCCGATCCACTTGAGATACGGTGGGTTTCCCTGATCGATGGGTAAACTGATGACCTCGGCCACTTCATACGGATGATTTGACCTGCGGAGCAAACAACACACTCACCTTTACTTATTCAACACTCTGCTGTATTTTTAGATGAAAGCTGAAGCATGTCATTTCTGTCGATAGCAGAAGCAAACACAGCTGCAGAAATGAGGATGGGTTTCGTCATTGATGTGTCTGGACAGATAGACTGTGATTATTTTGGTTCTGCATGTAGCAGAGAAATTCTTCAAATAAAAGAATGTGTTTTTGCAGCTGATACCGGACATATTCAGCAAGAGCAGGGATCTTTGAACTTCTCGTCTTAATCATCTAGAAAAAAAAACATGTAAAAACACTCATTTAGTTTTTCATTAATATGTATTTATCACACCATGATACAAGCTCTGAAAATGCACATTAGTGTATGTGAATATATATAAATGAATGCAATTTTCCACCATTGTTGTGTTGCTATATATTTAACATATCTAAATGAACAGGATTCTTCTCATTTGTGTGCATTATTTTTTCTGAATATTGTCTAGTGAGATAAATGTCTTCAGATGTAGATCCTGATTGCAGAAACAGATCTGCACATTCTGCGTCTCCCTTTTTCAAGGTTTCTAGATATATTTCATAATTTATGGCAAAAATAAAAAATAAAAAAAATAAGGTAAACTGAAGGGAACACAATACATTAGCATGTTCTCTAAATGTAAATGTCTAGGGTGTGAAAATGAGTGTTAGCAACACTTTTGAAGATACAACTTCCAAATGAACTCTATTGCTTAAAAATTAAAAACTAAAAAAAAAAAAAAAAAAAAAAGTTTCTTAATGTTTAAATATCTCTGCTCCAAACCACTAGAATATGGAAACAACTCTTACTGCACCTTATGATCAAACTGCAAAAAAATGCTGTTCTTCCTCAGTATTTTTGTCTTGTTTTCCAGTGCAAACGTCTAAAGATTCTTAAATCACCTGGAATACCAAAATGACAGAAGACTGTTTTGTCAAATGGATCAAAATAAAGCAAGTTTATGATTAAAACATAAACATCTGTCTCAGAAAAATCAACTTAATTCAAAGGAAAACAAGTTTTCGTTCACCACTGACACATTTTGCATTTACAGTAAATGCATCTTGATTTAACCATGTTTAGATATTTGGAAAGCAAGACAAAAGTACTGAGGAAGGGATTCTTTTTTTTTTTTTTTAAATACATGCAACATATAATGCCATAACTTTATGAATGTAAGACGTTCTGCTCTGATTTAAGAGCTTTTCAGACCTTGTGTGGAAGGGGACCAGGACTGAAAACCACTCACTACATCATTCCATGAACATGTTTGAAACAATGACAATGCAAATAAATCCAATCAGGAGTCTGAAAGGATTTCATGAAAATGAATCAAACTTTCCAACTCAAACAGTGTTTTTGATTTTAAAAAAAAACATCTTAACAACATGAATAACTCCAATTACCTTTAGAAAAAGGTAATTGCCAAATAAAAAGTGCAATAACCGTGACTATATTCACAATGTTGTTTGATTTTTTTATTGCACAATCACAGATGGAAGCATGTTGTCTTTGGGAGGTTTGAGAATCTTAATCATATCTCCATGTGTTTGTCATTTAATTTTCTTGAAGCTGAATAATAAAACATGATAAATAAAGAAATATAGCAGAGAAAGAGCTGAAACTGACCAGCAGAACTTCACTGTCCTCCTCGATCTTCCCCTGCCACTCGTACCTGCAGCACACACACACACACGTTTGTTTCTGTGAATAGTGGGGATTTTCTATAGACTTCTATTTCTATTTCTATTACACACACACACACACATTCTCTCTCTCACACACACACGCTCTCTCTCTCTCTCTCACACACACACACTCTCTCTCTTTCTCACACACACGCACACTCCCTCTCTCTCTCTCACACACACACACACACACTCTCACACACACACTCTCTCTCTCTCTCTCTCACACACACACACACACTCTCTCTCACTCACACACACACACACACACACACACACACACACTCACACGGATGTGATCTGCGGGATGATGTTCACACACGCCGCAAGCTTCTTCTCCACAATTCCTCTGAGGACAAAAAAACAAAACACACACAAACACATTTCACTGGGGATATATTAATTTAATATCAATTTTAGTTGTTTTTATTGTTCAGTTGTTTCAGTTTTATTTTGGTACATTAAATTGAAAATGAAAAACACTGCATCAGCAACTAGCTGAAATTAACGAATTATCAAATGTTTCATTTGATTTGTGTTGGTGTTTATTTGCAGTCATACTGTACGTGTGTGTTCTTGAGGTGTGTGTACCTGGCCAGCTCTTTGGCCACCGTGTCATTGGGGCAGGTGACAAAGGCTGCAGAGTGTGTGCCGGACGAATACGAGTCTGACGCCATCGAGAACACTCTCAATCCCAGCCGCCGCAGCACCGGCAGCATCAACACAGCCAGCAGAACCGACTGACACACACACAGAGACACACACACACACACACACACAGAGAGAGAGAGAGAGAGAGAGAGAGACACACACACACACACAGAGAGAGAGAGAGAGAGAGAGAGAGACACACACACACACAGAGAGAGAGCGAGAGACACACACACAGAGAGAGACACACACACACACAGAGAGAGAGAGAGAGAGTGAGAGACACACACACGCACACACACAGAGAGAGCGAGAGAGACACACACACACACACACACACACAGAGAGAGAGAGAGCGAGAGACACACACACACACACAGAGAGAGAGAGAGTGAGAGACACACACACGCACACACACAGAGAGAGCGAGAGAGACACACACACACACACACACACACAGAGAGAGAGAGAGCGAGAGACACACACACACACACAGAGAGAGAGACACACACACACACACACACACAGAGAGAGAGAGCGAGAGAGAGAGACACACAAACACACACACAGAGAGAGAGAGCGAGAGAGAGAGACACACACACACACACACACACAGAGAGAGAGCGAGAGCGAGAGACACACACACACACACACACAGAGAGAGACAGAGCGAGAGACACACACACACACACACACACAGAGAGAGAGAGAGCGAGAGAGAGCGAGAGACACACACACACACACACACACAGAGAGAGAGAGAGCGAGAGAGAGAGACACACACACACACACAGAGAGAGAGAGAGCGAGAGAGAGACACACACACACAGAGAGAGAGAGCGAGAGAGAGAGACACACACACAGAGAGAGAGAGAGAGAGAGAGACACACACACACACAGAGAGACACACACAGAGAGAGAGAGACACACACACAGAGAGAGAGAGAGAGCGAGAGACACACACACACACACACAGAGAGAGAGAGAGCGAGAGACACACACACAGAGAGAGACACACACACACACAGAGAGAGAGAGAGAGTGAGAGACACACACACACACACACACACAGAGAGAGAGCGAGAGAGAGAGACACACACACACACACACACACAGAGAGAGAGAGAGCGAGAGACACACACACACACACACAGAGAGAGACACACACACACACAGAGAGAGACACACCGAGAGAGACACACATCACAGACACACACACACACAGAGACACACACACACACACACACAGAGAGAGACACACACATATCACAGGCACACACACACACACACACACAGAGACACACAGACACAGAGAGAGACACACACAGAGAGAGACACACACACACAGAGAGACACACACACACGCACAGACACACACACACACACACACACACACACAGAGAGAGAGACACACACAGAGAGAGACACACACACACACACAGAGAGAGACACACACATATCACAGGCACACACACACACACACACACACACAGAGACACACAGACACAGAGAGAGACACACAGAGAGAGACACACACACACAGAGAGACACACACACACACACACACAGAGAGAGAGAGAGACACACACAGAGAGAGACACACACACACACACACACAGAGAGAGAGAGAGAGAGAGAGACACACGCAGACACACACACACACACACACACAGAGAGAGAGAGAGACACACACAGAGAGAGACACACACACGCAGACACACACACACACACACACACACACACACACACACACAGAGCGAGAAACACACACACACACACACACACACACAGAGACAGACAGACACACACACACACAGAGACACAGAGAGACACACACAGAGACACACACATACACACACACCAGCATTAACAGGGTTATTCAGGAAACTACACATCATCAGAGCTGTCAATCATCTCACACACGGGATCACAGCAGTCAGTGTTGGGGAAAGTTACTTTTAAAAGTAATGCATTACAATATTGCATTACTCCACAAAAAAGTAAGTAGTTTTGTTACTTAGTTACTTTTTATGGAAAGTTATGCAAAGTACGTTACTTTTGCATTACTTTTTCCCCATATTTGTTTTTAATAAAACAAGTTTCACACCAAAAGTGGAATGAATGCGCCTCAGGCTGAAGGAAATGTAAATTCACGTCTTTACAGTAGAGGGCGCCACTCAAACTAATCACATGAAGAATATGACGCAGGAGAAGAAACTTCAACACTATTCAGCAATAACAAAAATCAAACACAAATGTGTCATTTTTTGATTATTAGTATGGTTGAATTGGATCATCAAAGGTCAGCAGCAAAGACATCGGTTAATAAAATGGGATTAAATACATAAATGATATTTGTCTTATTTAACATTTAATTATCGCAGGTTTGTATAATATTCTGAGTTTGCGTTTGTCTGTTTTTATTGATTTTGAGGAACACTGAATCTGTTTTTGTGCAGGTGAGATGAGTAAATACATGTTGATATTTAGTCTAGAACTACAGTAAGATCATGTTCACACACAACGCTCTGCACTTACTCCTGATTTCTCTCAACATGACAACAACAGGGCTGTCAGTCAATACATGAGGAACAAAGCAATTACTTATTTGAAAAAGTAAATATAAAGATATTTCCTTCTGAATTAAAACGTAATGTGTTACCAGTGTTGGGTGTAACTAATTACTAAGTAATTACTTAGTAATAACTAAGTAATTAGTTACTGTAATTTAATTACTGTTCCCCTGAAAAAGTAAAGTAAGGGATTACTCTTATTTTTTCTGTAATTTAATTATAGTTACTTCTTATGTAATTGACCTTAATACTGTGTATAGACTGTAGAACATTCATATACAATACAATACAATATTGGATTTAACATCAAAATTTAAAGTCTAACCTTAAAATGCATGCTTTTAATGTACCCTTCTCACTTTAAACACTTTGGTGAGTTAATAAGAATATTGGTTACACTTTAGTGTCCAATTCTCACTATTAACTAGTTGGTTATTAGCATGAATATTACTGTGATATTGGCTGTTTATTATTACTTAAAAAGCACATATTAATGTCTTATTCTGCAAGACCTTATTCTAAATCCTTAATCCTCCCCAATTCTTAAACTACTTTACTAAGTATTAATAAGCAGTAATTAGGAGTATATTGAGGCAAAAGTTAATAGTTAGTTAGTAGTGAGAATTGGATTCTAATCTAAAGTGTGACCAGAATAATTTATGTAGTTACTTGAAAGAATTAAAAGAACCATTTAATGTCTATCCTTGCATCATTAACTTGTCGAGGTTGATAGGATTAAGAAAGTAATTAGTAATAATTAAATACTTCTTGGAGAGAGTAATTTGTACAATAATCTAATTACACTGTTGAAGATGTAATTAGTAACTAGTAATTAATTACTTGGTCCCACTTTATATTAAGTGTCCCTAATACCTGTGTACTTACATAGTAACTAGATGTGTATGTAGTATGTAACCACAGTGTAAGTACACATTAGTACATAGTATTTACAGCTCTAATGTTTGTGTAACTACACATACAGTGGTGTGAAAAATTGTTTGCCCCCTTTCTGATGTTTTATTTTTTTTGCATGTTTGTCACACTTTAATGTTTCAGATCATCAAACAAATTTAAATATTAATCAAAGATAACACAAGTAAACACAACATGCAGTTTTTAAATGAAGTTTTTTATTATGAAGGGAAAACAAAATCCAAACCCACATGGCCCTGTGTGAAAAAGTGCTTGCCCCCTAAACCTAATAACTGGTTGGGCCACCCTTAGCAGCAACAACTGCAATCAAGCGTTTGCGATAACTTGCAATGAGTCTGTTACAGCGCTGTGGAGGAATTTTGGCCCACTCATCTTTGCAGAATTGTTGTAATTCAGCCACATTGGAGGGTTTTCGAGCATGAACCAACTTTTTAAGGTCATGCCACAGCATCTCAACAGGATTCAGGTCAGGACTTTGACTAGGCCACTCCAAAGTCTTCATTTTGTTTTTCTTCAGCCATTCAGAGGTGAACTTGCTGGTGTGTTTTGGATCATTGTCCTGCTGCAGAACCCAAGGTCGCTTCAGCTTGAGATCACGAACAGATGGCCGGACATTGTCCTTCAGGATTTTTTGGTAGACAGCAGAATTCATGGTTCCATTTATCACAGCAAGTCTTCCAGGTCCTGACACTTTTTCACACAGGACCATGTGGGTTTGGATTTTGTTTTCCCTTCATAATAAAAACCTTCATTTAAAAACTGCATGTTGTGTTTACTTGTGTTATCTTTGATTAATATTTAAATTTGTTTGATGATCTGAAACATTAAAGTGTGACAAACATGCAAAAAAAATTAAAATCAGGAAGGGGGCAAACAATTTTTCACACTATTGTTTGTAACAACCCTCTGAATGGTATGTGTAAGTACAAATGTGTAACGGGTCTAACAGCACTTTTTGGTAAAGAAAGTGTTACACTTTATATTAAGTAGACAGTTCCTATGGATTTACCATGTAATTACTCTGTTGTTACACAGCAGCGGCCAGTAAGTTAGGCTTTACATATAAATTGTGGTAGGTGTCCAGAATGCTACACTTTATATTAAGTGGACAGTTCCTGAGAAGTTACTATGTAAGTACACTGGTATTACAGTGATGCACCAACTCAAGATCCAACTCCTCCCACGCTAAATATCCCTACACCTACCCACCTCCACCCCCTAGATCCCATCCCACCCCCAAACCTACCCACCTCCACCCCCTGGATCCCATCCCACCCCTACACCTACCCATCTCCACCCCCTGGATCCCATCCCACCCCACCCCTACACCTACCCACCTCCACCCCCTGGATCCCATCCCACCCCTACACCTACCCACCTCCACCCCCTGGATCCCATCCCACCCCTACACCTACCCACCTCCACCCCCTGGATCCCATCCCACCCCTACACCTACCCACCTCCACCCCCTGGATCCCATCCCACCCCTACACCTACCCACCTCCACCCCCTGGATCCCATCCCACCCCTACACCTACCCACCTCCACCCCCTGGATCCCATCCCACCCCTACACCTACCCATCTCCACCCCCTGGATCCCATCCCACCCCTATTCCTACCCATCTCCACCCCCTGGATCCCATCCCACCCCCAAACCTACCCATCTCCACCCCCTGGATCCCATCCCACCCCTATTCCTACCCATCTCCACCCCCTGGATCCCATCCCACCCCCAAACCTACCCATCTCCACCCCCTGGATCCCATCCCACCCCTATTCCTACCCATCTCCACCCCCTGGACCAAACTGTTCCAATTACTCTTATACACATTGTTGTTACAAAATGCAGTTATATAATTCCTGTTACACGAGTACTTAGTAAAGTGACAAAAAGTCTTGTTACCAATGTCCTGTTACACATTTGTACTTACACATACCATTCAGAGTGTTGTTATATGTGTGTAGTTACAGAAATATTAGAGCTGTAGATACTATGTACCAATGTGTACTTACACTGTGATTACATACTACATACACATCTAGTTACTATGTAAGTACACAGGTATTAGGGACACTTAATATAAAGTGGGACCAATTACTTTTGTAGAGTAACTTAATTCAACCCGATCTCATGAAAGTGTGTATAAATAATACGCCAAATAAAAATGAAAACTCGTGGTAATGATACGCAAAAATGGACTCTGGCGTGTATATGATACGCGATGGGAAGGATTAGGGTTGTGGGGTAGATGCGTATCATATGCACGCCAAAGTCCATTTTTGCGTATCATTACCACGAGTTTTCATTTTTATTTGGCGTATTATTTATACGTATTTTCATGAGACCGGGCTCCTTAATTACCCAACACTGTGCGTTACTTTATTAGTTACTTGAAAAGCAATCTGATGAAGTTCCTCCAGCACTGAGAACACAAACTCAGCAGACAGCAGAGCTTGAGCACTCCGACAGCAGCCTGATCTGATCTGATCTGATCACCTGAGCAGGTAAAACCGCGTTACTCCTCATCACTTTCTCACCTTCACTCTTCTAAACCTGCTCGTGCAGCTCTTGTGCACGCACTTCATAGTGAAGTAAGAGTTTTTGAGCATGATGTTTGAAAACAGCTGCAGTGAAGGCACTGCGAGTAAATAATGGCAGGTGTTCGTGTGAATTTTTATCATTAAACGTGTTTGCAGTGAACACTGAGCTCGAACACAACTGTTGTGCGTTTAAACGCTATTTATATGTCGTTAGATCCGCATCTCTGCTGCTTAATGAAGAAAACAAGCACGTTATGCTCACCTCGCACCCACAGCTCTGCCGTAAAGCGTCAGCGACTGTCGTGAGACAGCAGCGCCAGGGCCGCTTTAAGGAGAGACTGCAATGTCAGCACAAAAAGCGTAACGCTGCAGTAAATCGTTTAAACTAATGAATTAATGAGACAAGAAGAGATAGCCTACGGATTAAAGATTGAAAAATAAATAAATTTAAAAAATATAATTAAAAAGATAAAAAAGGCAAAACGAATATATAGTTATAATACTTTAAACCTTTGCTTTCGTTAATTTGTATTCTCTGGATATTTTTTCTTTCTCTTTTTTCTATTTCCTTTGATGCTACTATGATTATAAAAGTGAGTACATTTTATAAATCCTCTTTATGTATTTTTCTATGTGAACGTTCTTGTTCTACATTTAAATTTAAAAAGACACATGTGATCCAAGCTGTCCACTACGCTTCCGCTAAAGGCAGAGCCGCGGATGTTGGACTCTCCTCAAACAGAAACATCTCTGGCAGCGGAATTCGTGACTGACACAAATTCTTCATCTTCTGCTTTGTATTTCAATTTCATCACAGCCATATTTTGATATAACATAATAAAAAAGTGTGTTATATCAAATAAGCAGCGCTTAACCATCAAAGGCACTGTATATCATAAAGGAAGTAGATAGCTGTTAGCGGAAGTTGCGTATGTTCTGCGTCACAGATCAGCTGGTGTTTTCCGGCCGCGCGTGAGAGAGCCGAGTTCCCGCCGAAAGGTAAACAAATAAAATAAAATAACTTTCCACGAATTAAAATTTTAGTTCTACCAGGTTTGCCAATCGCATAAAACTACAAAGAAGAATTATTTGACTTCTTCCAAATCAACTTTTGCGAGTTAGCGACCCGAAACCAGCACACAAATCAACGAGAACTAATATTTCAACAGTTTCTTTCTTTCTTTCTTTCTTTCTTTCTTTCTTTCTTTCTTTCTTTCTTTCTTTCTTTCTTTCTTGTATTGCAGAAATATAACTCAATACAGAACATAGAACATATGGAGGAATACAGAGGAGAGCGAAAAAGAAAGATAGAGTTAAAAACAAAATACAATTTTATAGCTTTTTTTTTGGAGACGTTTTGAAGCGATGTCAGTAATAACTGTAGATCAGACGCTAATATTTTGCAGCTGGGTTTAAATTTAAGGTATCTAGCTTTGTGGATATGATATATGAGTTACCCGTCATACACATAATGTTTAGGACATCATCTAACTCCTTATTATCAGAAATCGCAATAGTTTAAGCTTCATTAAATATATTTGATCAGTCAGACAGTCAAATGAAGATCTGATGAAACTGGAATAGTTGACATTACTAGCATTACTAGTCTTAAACACAAGATATTTATTAATTAAACGTGCACTTTTCAGTAAACAAGTAATGTGTTGCATGAAGTCATGATAATAGAACTGTCCCTGTGTTTTGGTTAGACTGCAGCTTCTAGTGTTGTGTGCTGTGGTCATGAGGTCATGTGATCAGCGGTCAGTGATGACTAGTCCACTGCGCAAACTGACCTGTGAGCGTGAAGAGAGCAGTGCTGATCTCAGTCTGAGCCGTCTGATGATAGATCATGAGTTCTGATCTGCTGAAGAGTGTGGACCTTCTCCTTCTATATTCATGTGTTTTTATGATTTCAGATGAACAGACGGTGAAGGAACATCTCCAGGATTTGAAGCACAGCCGTTCAAACCAGCATGAAATCAAAGCATTTCTAATGCACTGCTCTTATTAGCTACGTTTCCATCTAAAGTTAATATTGCGTAAAACATTTGCAAATAAAGCACTGTTTCCATCCAGTGAGTTGAAGAGAACAAAATCATCATGTCTTGATTTACTTGCACTAAATATCACAAAGAAAAATTAAATTTGCTGTCTTTTTTTTTTTTTGTCTTATTTTCTTTTTTTGATGCACATTAAGGAATTTATTCGGTAAAAGTGTTTACATCATAATTTATATGCATATTTTCTTACTGAAATAGAAATTTATCCTACTTCGCAAGATGCACATAAATTTGAAAAGTGCTACTGTTTCCATCCAGTGTTTTATTTTTTTATTTATTTTTTTTTTTTATTAATGTGATATCCCAAAATGCACATAAGAATAGGTGGATGGAAGCATAACTAATTTTATATTTATGGACCACAAAACCAGTCATAAGGGTCAATTTTTCGAAACAGATTTATAAATCATCTGAAAGCTGAATAAATAATCTTTCCATTGATGTATGGTTTGTTAGGATAGGACAATATTTGGCTGAGATACAACTATTTGAAAATCTGGAATCTGAGGGTGCAAAAAAATCTAAATATTGAGAAAATCGCCATTAAAGTTGTCCAAATGAAGTTCTTAGCAATGCATATCACTAATCAAAAAATAAGTTTTGATATATTTACGGTAGGACATTTACTAAATATCTTCATGTAACATGATCTTTACTTAATATCCTAATAATTTTTGGCACAAAAGAAAAATCTATCATTTTGATCCATACAATGTATTTTTGGCTATTGCTACAAATATACCCCAGCGACTTAAGACTGCTTTTGTGCTCCAGGGTCACATTTATGTGCCAACCTGCATTTTTTGTTATTTCACAATGTGGATGTATAATGCTGTTTGATGAAGCTGAGTTTATACCTCATCATGTGTAGATTATGTGAGCACTGGTTAGTTATGATCATGTTAGTGGTTTGTCTTTCTGTCAATAAAGCTTCTGACCTGCTTTAAAGATTCTGGTGTATTTGATTCTTTAAGATCTCAAACCTTCTGCTTGAAAAAATCTTCAGCAGTTCAATTCTCTTTTAATCTCTTCATGATTTTACTAGATTTTTTTATTTTATTTTTATTTATTTATTTATTTTAGTGTTATGTGTGTGTTTTATAAATATTTGTCTTCTGTAAAACACTACATTTACTTGTGCTTTTAAAGTGTGTTTTTCTTCCCATTATTAATCTGATGTCTGTACTTTGAGTTCTCCATCATGCTGTTCTTATCTGAGGCCTCTGTATAAAAAGTTGTGAGTTGGTCAAAAGAAAAAAAAGGATTCTGAATTTGGATTAGATCACAAAATCCAATCTTGGCCTGCGTCCCCAATGTGCATATTATCCATCCTAAATTCTATGTGATGTTAGTAATGTTCAATGCTATTTAGGGTGGATAGTATGCACTTTGGGACGCAGGGCTGGTTTTGATCTGGAGTGAATCCTCTGTGTTCAAAACGTTTTAGTAAGATTGGGATACTTTTGATCCAAAAAAAATGGATTATTCTGATCCCTGCAGAAGGGTGGATTTCAGGAACAAAATTGTAGTAAAACTTTAAAACTGGTCCAAAAAATACATGTAATATACTATTAATTTAAAGGTTGTTGTTTTTGTTTTTTTTAAAATCACTGATTGTAAACTACATATGCACAATCATTAGAGATGGAGCAGTCAGAAGTAGTTATGTGTGTAATCCAATGCAAAACATTTTTTTTTTCCATCAGCATGTCCCTTTAGGGGCTCCGTAGAGCACTAGTAATCCAGATTTGGAAATCTGAAAAAGTGTGTATCTGGATCAGGGTGATCCGATCCAATTTTGCTTTGAAAAACCAGCACAAAAGTAAGATGGGTTACCTGATCCTGGAGCGCAAACCCAGATCATTCTGACCCAGATGCTGCAGGAGCTTCAGTGTGTCTCCAGCAGAAGGCAGCACTGATCCTCAAGCCTGACTGATGTTCACAGGTCGCTGGGATTTTGCCAAGACATGTTCCATGTTCCAAGACATTATTGTCCAAAAACATAGACCTAACCCTTCCCATAATTTATCCCTAAAATCAGAGGGAAATGATAGTTGAATAACAAGAGTGTAGAAGCACCTCACTCTGGCTGTAAGGCTAAAAATTGACATTTCCTGTAAACTTATCCCTCAATTCTGATTGGTTGTTGATCCAGGAACATGTTGCACTCACTGATGTTCACACGTGTGTATCTACTGATTGTTCAGCATTCAACGCTCACTGTGCAGTTATTGCTGTTTCTTTCTCACATTCATTTATTTATTAGTGAATTAAGAGTCATTCTGGATTTAAAGCAGCTCTCTTCCAAAATGAATCATTCTGTCATCATTTATTCTCTCTCTCATTTCACTGTATGACGTCTGCAGAATGCAAAAGAATAATATTAAATAATGTTCTTCTCAATACATTGGCATGAGAACATGAAACACAAGACATGGTGTGTAAGATGTCTTTAATAATAGCTTTAATATTTTTAGGCACGTTCAGATATTCTGCTTGTTTAGTATTCTGTAAACTTGATCTTTCAAGTCTTGATTCTTGATTCATGAAAGCACACACACACACGCACACACACACACACACACACACACACTCAGTCAAGGCTGCTGGTGTGATGTGAGCGCAGGCGTGACACGCAGCAGACAGGTGCAGTGAAGGACACACACATACACACACATGAACACACTCTGACACATGAATGAATGCTGCGCAGATGAAGATGTTCCCATGGAAACTAGACAGCCACATGTCTGCTCCAGTCAAACTCACTCACACACACCTGCACTCACATGCTCAGCTGACTGTGTGTGTGTGTGTGTGTGTGTGTGTGTGTGTGTGTGTGTGTGGGTGTGTGGGTGTGGGTGTGTGGGTGTGTGGGTGTGTGTGGGTGGGTGGTTGGTTGGGTGGGTGGGTGGGTGGTTGCGTGTGTAATACCCCAGCATCATCTTCATTTATGCATTTGTAAGAATATTTTTTCCAAAGTGGCTAACGTTGCATTGAAGGCACATTTTGATCAGTTCATGCATTCTCTGTGAATTGAACTTTGACTTTAGGGTTGCCAGCGCTATGATCTACTGTTTGAGCTGCAGGAACACTTTAAAAATGCTTGATTTATACTTCAAACTTGAGCACAGACGCTCTCATACACACTCACACACTGACCGGGAGACACAACACAACACTGACGGTCAGTTATCAATGATGCTGAGAGGTATTAAGCAGACAAACAGACACAAACACACAGACAGCTGTTTGCTCGGTTGCTGTAATCCGTTTAATAGTTTAATGAATTGTGTGTTTGATGACAGAACAAGCAAATAAACCAGCATGTGAGAGCTGCCAGATACTCTGATTGATCCATTCAAACACACACACGCGCACACACACACACACACACACACACACACACACACACACACACACACACACACACACACACACTCACGCACACACACACACACACACACTACACACACACACACACACACACACACACACACATTTACTAAATAGTAACGTTCCATAGACTTTTATTGTTTTTATATGGAGCTAATTATAAATACTGTCATCTAACCCTCAATGAAAACTGAATGTGTTTTTATATTACATTTGTATCTGATGTTTTCACAGATGAGGACATCATGGCCACAAATGGAGATTTTGTAAGATTGATCTCACTTCCGAAGTTTCATTCTTGTTTTGTAAAGAAATTTTACAAAAGAAAACATTATGTAATGTTACTGTTGTTAGTGGTTTTTAGACTATTAGTGTTTTGAAGAATGACTTGATTTGAGACTGTATGAAGGGTTTTGCAATAGTTTTAGTTCATTTTGGATGTGAAATAACTGCTGTGCCAAGATGAAAACTGGTTAGAAGAACAGTGTGACGAGTTTTGATAAAGAGAATACTGAGAAATGAGTTCTAGCAATTAAAAAAAAAAAGTAATTATATCAACCAAAGTTATTACATTAACATCACTGTAGGTCAATCCAAAAGACTTACATTTCTCTTTTTTATTTATTATTATTTTTTAACTAAGCACATTTATAATTATATATATATATATATGAAACCCAGAAATTGTCACTTTACTTTTACCTTTTATTGCATTATTTACATTCAGTTTATGTTCTTCTGTTTGTCAATGCATTTTATAAAAAATAATAATAATGAAAAAAGTGATTTTATTCGATGCAAATTTGATTTCCATATTTCTCGTTCATTTTTATGCTTGTGTAAGTGACGTGTGCCGTAGCAGTGAACGTGCCTTTGGTGTTTTGCTTTGCTTGTTCAATCTGATGTTGATGGTGTGTGTGTGTGTGTGTGTGTGTGTGTGTGTGTGTGTGTGTGTGTGTGTGTGTGTGTGAGATGTGAGACATGGAGACATGAGGAACACAGACACATCAACTGCAGCACCATCAGCCAGAGCCGCAGCCAATCGCGAGCCTGCTTTCGCGTGACGTCACTGCATTGTATTCTAAATTCATAAATCTTCTTGATCTCTCGCTCTGTGTGCCGCACTGGCTGCTTCTCGGCGCGTCCTGAATGTAAAGTGTGTCCTCTGCTCTGCTCTGGAGCACTGATGGCTAAAGAAAAGCAGATCTGTCTGAGTGGCTTCTGCTTCTCTCTCATCCTGACCTCACTGAGACGATCTGAGCAGTAATGATTACAGTCCAGCTGTCTGTCACGAGCATCACGCGTGCTGACACGTAAACGAAGGTTAATGTTTGGCTGCTGTAATGCTCTCACATCTCTAACGCTGAATCTGAAGAGGGAGACAGTCGCCTTGGTAACAGCAGGATCCGTCCAGCCTCAGCACCAGCTGCAGAGCATCCATCAGTCCTCCAGTGATCCTCACTACTGCAAAACACCAGCAGTCGCCTACAAATACCACACAGGCTAGTTTTAACGAAATAAAACCTAAAATGTGATCAAGCGCCAGATCTGAGGTCTGAAAGACTGAGATGAGACTATCTGGGCCTCCAGATGTTCCTCAGTCACGCATCTGGAGGAACAGCATCCGCATCGTTCTGGAATTCTTCGAGGAATTCTGAAGGACTGTGAGGTTTCTGACGCCAAATTAAAGAGTCTCGGGGTTGAAGTTCTCGCAGACAGACAGACTGGAAGCAGAAAGACGGAATAGAATCAGCCGTTCATTCAGCGCCGCTGTTCCGTTCGGTGAGACGGTTTTGTGCATCCGTCGTGATTCGATTTTTTTTTCGCCTGTGTGTGTTTGATGGCTGTGAGACGGGCACCGGGTGTGATGTGAGCGGTTCGGTGAACGGGAGAACAGCAGGGCTGCTGTGGAGCGTCGCTTCATCGGACCGGATTCACGAAGCATTCGACGGAATAAAGGCCACCTATGGAAACTGGAGACCAGAATTTTAGAAAAAAGGCAAGCGAGTGATTTCGCGTTTAATTTTTTATTTTTTTTTTTTCTAATAAGCTATCCGCTTTTTTTCTTTAACAATAGCCAGGATGCATTGATTTCACTGACATGTCGCAACCCTGAATGAGTTTCACCCCAAACAGTTTTTGAATCCATTCTTGGAATATTAGATTCATGGATGCGCGAGCGCGAGCGCGACTGCTGGACCGGCAGCGGTTCGGAAACGGGAAGGATTCACATTCTCACCGAGAGCCTTCAGTCTCTCTCTCATGCCCTCAATAGACAGCTGGATCGGATCGAGAACAGGCCAGATTGAGTGAAGATGAGCTTATCGTTTGCCAGTGTGTTTCATTCCCATTTAATGCTTGGAGAGTCGCTCCCCTGATAGCACGCGTACAGACGTCTATTTGACGTCTGCATTTATATCTGCAAGACGTATTTTTTAGAGTGCTCATTTTTGCTCATCTGAGATACGTCTAAAGGACATTTCCTATCAGATGTCAAATAGAGGTCTATTAAATGTCTTTAGATTTAGAATGTATGTAAAACTGACATCTTACAGACGTTTGTACACAGCAGATGCTTTCCAGATCAAGCGATCTTTAACAGATGTACATGTGATATAAGGGTCAAGCTCATCACTTGATGAGTTGCATTAGTATGTAAGTGTAGGTATAGAAGCGGCCTGCTGTTTGTCTTCCTTCTCGAGGGCCCTCGCCCCATTTCTTCTTATTTTTTTGTCCTCTTAAATCCACAAATATTTATTTCCTATACATCAAGAGGAAAGGGGGCTCCCCTTTCGTAGAATGCGGCAACATGGGCGTGTTTGAGCACGGCGTCCAGATGCTCCTGACCACGGTGGGCGCCTTGGCCGCCTTCAGTCTGATGACCATCGCGGTGGGGACGGACTACTGGCTCTACTCACGCGGGGTCTGCAAAATAAAGACTACTAATGAGAACGAGACCAGCAAGAAGAACGAGGAGGTGATGACCCATTCTGGCCTGTGGAGGACCTGCTGTCTGGAAGGTAGGGGCTCTGAGAAGAACTGCACCTGAACGGAGAAGTTCTGGAGAACATTCATGCAGCTCTTTGTAGTTCATCATATGTATGGCTTGTGCGCTGTATTCCAAGTCTGCTAAGGTCATACAATAGTTTTGTATGAAAAACAGATCCAAATTTAAGCCGTTATTTGCTGAAATATGGAAAACTTGGAATATTAACCCATTTAATCCCACCGGTCACAAATAGTGACCGTAAAAAAGGTTTTCATTTATAAAGCTCTAAAAACCTTACTGACTGATGTTTTAGTGCACTTCCTGCAAATATGGAAAAAATAAAGGGTCTCAATTAAATATGTGCAGTGTCACATGATTGGTGCAAATTGTCACATGACCAGAGCCGTTTATTTCCTGTTTGCACCTTGAGAAGATGATAACTGCATCAAAGCTCCAAAACAAAAGGCTAGTAAAGTATGTTAACATAAAGATATGACAAAGATTTTTGGTACACATTATCTTTAAGGTGTCTAGTATTAATATATGAATTCACATGTATTCAGTTTTGTTGAGCGTGCTCATAGAATGAGTAAACATGTTGACGGTCACAATAGTGACTGCTGGGATAAAAGTGAACTTAGGTATACAATATAAATCCATTGCAGTTGTTAATCGCAATAAAATGTTGCAATGACCAAATATTGCACCAAATTAAAAATTGAAATGTTACAAAAAATTTACAATATTGATGTTGTAATACTGGTAACACTAATATAAAAATTTGATGTTATATTTTACAAAAAAGTAACAATTTTGAAATGTGGTGATGGTTGAATTTTTTTTGTCTTTTATCTCAGTGTTCCTATCAATGTTGCATAAGGTTTTTTTAATGCATAATAGTAACGCTACAATGTTATCAAACAGTTTAAAATAACTGGGCTAAGATATATAACAATTTTTATGACTGCAGAAATATGTTAATTCAGTACACTCATTATCCCACCGGTCACAATTGTGACCGACCATAAAACACCATTTTTCACACACTTTTCCAAAAGATTTGAAAAAAAAATTATTGATTATTTCATTTCATTTGGATATTTTCATGTCTGGAAAAATTTGGGATTAAACGGATTAAACATAAAGGTCCCATGGATGATGGTTCCATGAAGATCCTTTTCCATTGCACTAGGTTCATTATAATGGAAAAAGGTTCTTTAGATGATCTTCACTCTAAGAAAAAAAGCAGATCACTTAAAGGTTCTTTGGTGAACCAAAAATGGTTCTTCTGTGGCATCACGGACCCTTATTTTAAAGAGTGAAGCGCGCAAGTCATACGGAGTACATCTGTGATGCTTTTGTTGTTTTTTTCAGAGCTCGACATAGAGATTCTTCCATATGTTATCTTTGAATGCATTCATATATTCTATCCATATGTAAACAAGCTTCAGGATGCACTTGCGGTTTGAGCCACAGTGTGACTGACAGCTGATGGTGTGACTCTCTGGAGCTGCAGGATGAATGAGTTTCTGATTTAGTTTTGTTCAGGTCAGATCCAGTGCTTGCTGTGTCGAGGGTCTGACTCTGACCGTATCGAATCAGTTTTATTTCCCTATAGACTAAACTCCTGCGGGATGGTATTAAAGGAATAGTTGACTCAATGAATAAACATTTGCTGAAGATGTGCTCACCCTCAGTTCATCTGAGATTAGGATGAGTTTGTTATTTCATCAGATTTGTAGAAATGTGTCACTGCATCAGTGTCTCAGCAATGGATGCTCTGCAGTGAATGGGTGCCGTCAGAATGAGAGTCCAAACAGCTGACAAAAACATCACAATAATCCACAAGTAATCCACACCACTCCAGTCCATCAGTTAACATCTGGAGAAGACAAAAGCTGAAACAAATCCAGCATTAAGAAGTTTTTAACTAAAACACGAGTTCATAATCCATAAAAACACAGGAGAGAAATCTGCACAGATCAAGCAGCGTTTACAAGCCAAAACACAAAACTAATATCTGGCTGGATTTTGATGTGAGAGACAACAGGAGATGCACTTTTTCGCTGGAGGAAGTGTTATTATGGACTATGGTCTCATATTTGAGTTCAAAACGTCTTAATTATTATTTAAACGTGTGGATTACTTGTGGATTATTGTGATGTTTTTATCAGCTGTTTGGACTCTCATTCTGACGGCACCCATTCACTGCAGAGCATCTATTGCTGAGACACTGATGCAGTGACACATTTCTCCAAATCTGATGAAGAAACAAACTCATCTACATCTCGAATGGCCTAAAGGCGATGAAAAGTTTCATGTTTGGCTAAACTCTTCCTTTAATTCAGACATCCTGATTGTAGCTTGTGATTTTCACCTGTGTTTTCCAGTGAACGGACTGTAGTTGTTATGCAGTTTTTAAAGTATTCAAGATTTTTGGCAGTATTTGTCTAACATGTTTTATCATGTTAAAACCCATAAAAACAAAAAACCCGTTCACAGAAAAGAGTGTTTTCTTTATAGTTTTGAACTTCCTCACTGAACTGAATGAGGTGATTTGTGCTCCAGTCAGCAGTTTATCAGACAAACAGCTGTGAAATACAACGAATCTGACGGGAATGGCTGATCAATTCATCCAATGAGGCCTGACCTCAGTTGATTCTCTTTTATTTCTGGCTGATACTGAGTTTATTGAGTATCCTCAGAATGATTAGTCCAAGGGAATGTATTAATGAAGGGGTTTGGTAATTTTCTGTTGCTGTGCATCATATGCCTTTATAGTTATCCAAATAACAGTCTAAGTAACACTTTATTTAATGTGTAAAACTGATCAGCATTGAATAATTCAGGGGTTTATTTCCACACTGATGGCTGTAGAGCAGCTAATAACAGAATGATCTGAGTTACGCAGCTGCTGTTGGCATCCGGCTTTGTTTTAGGAGTCCCTTTGTTTTAGTTGTTTTAGTGAAGTCTGTCCTAACATGAACCTCACATTCACCTACAGGACATCATTAGGCAAACCAAGCTCTAAAATATGATCCGGCGTCCATCAGTGAGTGCAAACAAACTCATCAGCTTTTAATTTTCATGTTGTGTTGTTCATAACACTTTCTGATGAGTATTTCTGTGGCACTCCTGTGGAGGCTGGATCAATGTACTGTACGGAGGTTTGGTGGCCTGTTATATCACTGTCCAGACAGCGTTCACCTGTGACCTCTGTGACCTCACTGGAGCATCAGGATTATATATTTTATATTAGCATAAAGTCTGGTTTAAATTTCTGGTTATTCTGTATGGAATTTCTGAATAGATGATAGATGGATGAAACAGAATGTGAATCAGACTGATCAAATGCACATCTTATACTTGAAACACATCATTAGCAGAATCTGATTATGAACTGCACACATAACTGTGACACATAAACGTGGCTCTGCATAAGGATGCTTCTGTATTCGAGTTGTTTAGCAGATTGCTAACTTTGATCTGATTCTGTTTAATGTTCGTCTGATTGTTCATCTGATACATTAGGTTTTATTTTTTGTCCTGGACTCACTTTGAATTTTTTTTAGTTCTGTTCCAGGGTTTATATGTTGTGACTGCAGAGATTTGATTAGATTGATGGCTTTATATTTCATATCTTCTGGATGAACATTACTGATTAATGTCAGAAGTGTTTCTGTATGTAAGTTTAACTTCACAAGTTCATAAATTATAGTCCATAGTGGTACTTAAAGTACATCTAATAGTAGAAGAGTATTGTTCTTGTGTCCAAATTGTGTATGTTCAGTTATATAAACTTAGTTATTAGTAGCCTATATTACTGTAACGTTTGGGGTCAGTAAGATAAAAAATAAATAAATAAATTAGTACTTTTATTCAGCAATTGATTGAAAGTGACAGTAAAGACTTTTAAAATGCTACAAAAGATTTCTATTTCAAATAAATGCTGTTCTTTTGAACTTTCTATTCATCTGTGAATCTTGAAAAATAAAATTTATGATGGTTTCCACAAAAATATTGAGCAGCACAACTGTTTTCAACATTGATAATAATCAGAAATGTTTCTTGAGCAGTAAATCAGCATATTAGAATGATTTCTGAAGGATCATGTGACACTGAAGACTGGAGTAATGATGCTGAAAATTCAGCTTTGATCACAGAAATAAATTACATTATAACAGATATTCACATAGAAAACAGCTGTTTTACACTGTAATAATATTTCACTGTTTTTACTGTATTTTGGATCAAATAAATACAGCCTTGGTGAGCAGAAGAGACTTCTTTAAGAAACATTAAAATATCTTGCCGACCCCAATATTTTGGAGTGTTTCTGTAAACAAAACATGCAAAGCAATCAGTGTACATGTGGAATTATGTATCCTGGTAGATGCTGAATCTGTGAATGATGTGACTGAAACACACACTGAATTTTAATCATTTGCATGAAATTCTGCTTGTTTGTGAATAAGAGCCAATCAGCTGCAAGGATACAGGAGCAGAGCTTTCAAAAGCGGCAGGATCTGAAAACTCTCATGACAAGCAGTAAGTTACAACAGAAGACTCGTTTGGTGAGGATGACATCAGATCCATGCTCTTCTGTCTGTCAGCAGGACTGAGATCAGATGAAGCTTTTAACCTTTGACCCCTCAGGACCGCGGTGGAGAGGGCTTTGGATTCTGTGACCCAAACGAGTCTGATTTATACTTTTGCGGTGCTCATTCAGTGAAGTTTAACAGTCTTGCTTGCGTTCAAGATGAGAATTTATTCAAAATGGAAATGCTTGCATGAATCTGTAACATTTAATACACAAGTTAAACTATGTGCTTAAAATCACAATGTAACGCAAGTAGCAGCAGATCTTTTCTGCTTTTCTATGACAAACATCTGAGTAAAGAGATTATTGAAAAAGAAACAAATGTAGGGTGGGACTTGGTTCTTTGCATCGGTTGTTGATTGGCTGTTGAGATGTGGGTGTGGCTCTCAGGTGAGCGTGAGCTTGAGGGGAGGAGTTTAAGAGCACTACATGATTGGAGAAATCCTGCGTCACCTGATGTTTCATTTTGATTACAAAGTGCGAGGGACAAATGAAAAGCATGCATGAAACAATTATTCAAAAAAATAAAAAATCTGTAACATGCATTTAAGAAATAGATAGGGTTTATGTTTTTAATGCTGATTACTTTAAATGTTCTCACAGCAGCTCAGTCTGTGTCCTCTGCTGATTTACTGGTGTGTTCTGTCCAGAGAATTGCTTTATTCAGAGCTGTATCTCCTGTTCCTTAGAGAGCAGATTAAAATGAGCCTGTCCACATTTGTGTCTGAGGAGAAAGAGTTTAAATACGAGATACTGAAATCAATATGTGTGTGTGTGTGTGTGTGTGTGTGTGTGCACGTGAGCGTTTTTGTGACATATGAGGACACAAATTTGAATAATGGCATGGGTATGACATATTATAAGGAGAAGGTGATTTATAAACATTACCCCATGTCCCCATATTTCAAAACACTTATAAATCATACAGAGTGTGTTTTTTTGAGAAAGTAAAATTGCCTGTAGTTTCCTGTAAGGGGTAGGTTTAGGTGTAGGGTTGGTGTAGGGCAATAGAAAATACAGTTTGTACAGTATAAAAACCATTACACCTATGGAGAGTCCCCACAGTTCACAAAAACAAACGCATGTATCTGTGTGTGTGTATGTGTGTGTGTGTGTGTGTGTGTGTGTGTCCTCAGACTCTCATACAGTTACTACAGTCAATCTATCAAAGTTAGTCTTTACATCTGGAAGGGTGAGACAGTTTATATTAGTGTGAGACAGACAGGTATTGAGACGTTTCCAGCTCCACTGAGCACATTTCACACCCACTGAAAGGTGATGACAGTCCACAGCGTAACACACAGGGCCAGGGTGTGTGTGTGTGTGTGTTTGTGTGTGTGTGTGTGTGTTTGTGTGCGGGCAAGCCCATCTCAGAGATCAGTGGAATAAGGGTAATCCTGTTAGACACGCTCCTAATCACTGACACACACTCACGTGTGGAGAACAGTGAATTATGTAATGCAGTTATGCAACACACATGCGTACAGCAGCAGAAGAGAGAGAGAGAAGGAGAGTCTCTATAGAGAAGCACAGTCATCCTACAGGGGAAGACAGATCATGTGACAGGGGTCAGAGGTCAGAGGTCAGCTGAATGTTCAGCGCTCACAAACCCACATCAGCACCAGAATCATCAGCAGCAGCACTCGTCATTTGGGGCTGGAGGGGAATGATAAAGCTGGCCTGCCTCACCTTTTGGAAAACAATATTTTATATATTTGTTAAAATATAAAACATAGTATATTATCTTATAAAATATATTTTATTGTATTTTATATGATATTTACAGTTTTAAGAGTTTTGCTTGACTGTAATGTCAAGAAATAAATTACATCTGGATTTGTAAGAGTTTTTAATGTTTTTGAAAGAAGTCTCTTCTGCTCACTGAGGCTCCATTTATTTGATCAAAAATACAGTAAAAATTTTGAAATAATATTACAATGTAAAATAGCTGTTTTCTATTTGAATATCTGTTAAACTGTAATTGATTTCTGTGATGCGCAGCTGTATTTTCAGCATCATTACGCCAGTCTTCAGTGTCACATGTTCCTTCAGAAATCATTCTAATATGCTGATTTGCTGCTCAAGAAACATTTCTGATTATTATCAATGTTGAAAACAGTTGTGCTGCCCAATATTTTTGTGGAAACCATCATACATTTTATTTTTCAAGATTCACAGATGAATAGAAAGTTCAAAAGAACAGCATTTATTTGAAATAAAAATCTTTTGTTACATTATAATATAAATGTCTTTACTGTCACTTTATATCAGTTTAATGCATCCTTGATCAATAAAAGCGTTCATTTTTTTTACTAAAAAATCTTACTGGAGTAGCTAGAGTGTGCAGAGAGACCCGATGACGTCATTCAGAGTACTTTATGAGGTCACTATTGAGCACTTTTGCCATAATTTGTGTTTCCATGGTAACAGCATCTTCTCTGATTGGTGGATCTGAGGATTATGGGTAGTTTAGTTGAAAGCTGAAAGCATGATGGTTTTTCTGAACTTACACCAGCAGAAACAGA
>CM077236.1:658385-708385 GCA_039654775.1 Spinibarbus caldwelli | reverse complement strand
CAACGCAAGACAAATTTTGAATGCAGTGCTTCATTTTGCAAGAGATATGAGGCATTTTGCATTTTGTGTGTGCAATTCTTGGATTTGTGTGTAAAGTTTTGAAAAAAGAGGCAAAGTTTTGAAAATGTAAGCAGTTGAAAAATAACTGTTTTTAATCATTTTAGTTAATGACAAGTAACCCTGCATACCCTGATTTCTCAAACTGACTGATCACAGTGATTCCAGGAGAAACACGCCCATATCAAGCTCTAATCTGATTGGCTGAATGGACTTTGATTGACTGTTGAGGGCAGGTCCTGCTCAGAACACACTGTGATGTGGTTCAGACAGCCAGCGTCTCATGACTTTTGTGTGTGTGTGTGTGTGTGTGTGTGTGTGTGTGTGTGTGTGTGTGTGTGTGTGTGTGTGTGCGCGTGTGTGTTTCAGGTGCAGTCCGGGCCTCCAGTATTTTCCCCATCCTCAGTGTGATCCTGCTGTTCATTGGTGGCCTCTGTGTCGCCGCCAGCGAGTTCTACAAGACTCGACACAACGTCATCCTCAGCGCAGGAATCTTCTTCGTATCCGCAGGTGAGCACGCTTCACCAGCTTTACAGTTTGTTAAAATTGCTTGGACACTAAAAGTAATACTTGAGGCCCACTTAGTGGAACCATTCACTCGTATACCTAACCTTTAGACCAAGTCTGCAAAACTACAAGCACACTACATGCTTTAAACTCAGTTTGATATTGTAAAACAAACTTTTTGCAAAACTCTGAACACAATTCTCTACATTACACACATCATTCGAAACGAACAGCTCTTTTGTTTAATATGGGAAACACTGCTATTTTAATGCCACTCGTTTACTGATGACCTACACACAGCGATCATGTGTGAAAACACTTATACATCATTTATTCACTTAGTAATCAAAACTTTACGGCCTTATGTCTCACGTGGGACGAAGAGGGTTAAGTAGTCGTAAGTAATCAAAACTCAGTTTTTTTTTAGAAAGAAGTTATTTTTACCCCCTTGCATTTCTGTTTACAATGTATCTATATTGTACAAAGCGCTTTAGAAATAAAGCTGACTTTCTGACTTGGCTTATATGCATATTCAGTATATATATATATATATATATATATATATATATATATATAAAATGCATACAAGCCAAGTCAGAATGTCAGTCAATAGTGTCATTCTACAGCTCAAGTCAGCTGAGTATTGATTCAGTTCAGTTGCATAACTTTGTAAAATTCATCAGTCATACATACTGTATATACAGTTTTTATGTGCATATGCATGTAAAGTATGTGCAAGTGCTATGACAAACTCCTGTTCTTCACTGCTCTCTGAACAAGCAAAAGACACTGCTTACAGCTCAGTTTGTTCTGCTGTATCTGTTGCTCTTGGCTTTAAGAAAAAGAAGTTAACGCTATACATTTCTGAGATTTTCAACTCAGCATACAGAGTCCTAAACATTCGGCACACATTAGAATGAGACTTACATTCACACAGAGTTGGCTCAGTAAGGTCACACACATTAAACATAACTTAAACCTGAAAACAAATAAACTTGTGTTCAAAACTAATTTTATGGAAAATTACTTCAAGTTTGTGATTGATCAAGTTATGCTAGGATAGCATGTATCAGCATGGTGTAAATACAACCTGTATTTTTGTAATGCTTAAATACACTCATGAACACTGATGCTTGCCCTGATCTGTCTTTATTCAGAAATGATGAAAACCTAAAAAAATAATTTGGTCATTTTGAGCTCAATGTGAATTAAATCATAATGTAAATCAGCTCTTTTTCCAAATGCAGTACCTGAAGAAGAGGAAAATGTCTGTTAACCCTCTGGTGCTGTTGGGTCATTTTTGACCGAAAAACTTGACATTATCACGGACATAATTCGAAAAGATTAAATGGTCCTGAAAAGAATAGTCACCCTTGTATTGTTTGTGAATGGGGATCATGACACAAACGGGTTAATTGCATTTAGTGGAAACATTCGGTACTGCACTCGAACAAAATCTTACTTTTTTTTTTTTTTTGTGATGTCAAACTCAAATTTTGAACAACTTGTTTAGATTGATGGCTTTGACTTTCATGCAGTGTTGGAGTAAAATTTTGGAAAGTATATATTTCACATAAAATTTGGATTTTTATTAGAACGGGCCTATAAACACACATCTACACAACTACACATGCTTGATGTATTTATTTTCTTTCATTCTGTGTAATACTGTATTCACAACCACAAATGCTTACAGTAAAAATAGTTTGGTTTCAATCTTGCTTTTGTGTTTACCGTGAATTTTTCAACATCTCTCTGCCAATTACTTTCAATCTTGTACAGAAATGTACACAGGAGCTCATGAAAGAAGAGCTTTAGGTTGTGAATAACTGTGTGTATATGATATATCCAAAAACAATATAATGGCAAAGGTGTTTGCAACATAAGACAAATATTTGCTTTTGAGATGTGTTTGGGATATTTTGAATGCAGTGCTTCATTTTGCAAAAGATGTGAGGCATTTTGCATTTTGTGTGTGCAATTTTTGGATTTGTGTGTAAAGAAAATGTGTTTAAGCAGTTATATCAGTTAATGAAATTACAGTATTTAAAGGTAAATTTAAGTTAAATCCGTAAAACCTAAAATGTTGCTACCGTATTTTTTACAGTAAAATTCTGGCAAGCACAGTTGCCGTTTTTTTACCATAAATTTTACAGATTTTTTTTTTTTTTTTACAGTGTGTGATTGATGTTCTGTGTGTATGTGTCGATCCTCAGGTCTGAGTAACATCATCGGGATAATTGTGTACATATCAGCCAACGCGGGCGACCCGTCCAAGAGCGACTCAAAGAAGAACAGCTACTCGTACGGCTGGAGCTTTTACTTCGGCGCGCTGTCCTTCATCATGGCGGAGATGGTGGGCGTTCTGGCCGTTCACATGTTCATCGACCAGCACCGGGAGTTACGCGTGGCTCGCGCTCGGACCAGCGCAGGAGGAGACTATCTGCAGGGGGCCGCCATCAGCAGAATCCCCAGCTACCGCTACCGTTACCGGCGCCGCTCAGGCTCCTCCAGCCGCTCCACCGAGCCGCACTCGCGCGACGCTTCGCCCGAGGGACTCAAGGCCTTCGCCGCGCTGCCCTCCACCGATATCTCCATGTACGCGCTGAAGACTCCTCACGGCACGCCACCGATGTACAACTCCGAGAGAGAGCCGGACTTCCTACAGGTGCACAACTGCATCCAGAAAGACTCCAAAGATGCCAATCGTCGCACTACACCTGTATGAGAGACAGTGCCCCCTGCAGGTGAGGAGGAGAACCGCTCCGCCACAGACGGACTCATTTCTAACACTACTGATGATGATGATGATGACGAGTTTACATGTTCCAAGTTCCAAAAAAGAAACGTGAAATGCATGATTTTCTTATCTTCCGTAAACGAAGAAGTTTTCAACCGCGTGACGAATCGGAGCGATAGCGTTTGGACTGAGAGCTCTTGAAATCTCTTTTCTTCATGTTTGTTTCATTTTGTTGCGCATAAATACTGTGAGTCTTCGTGGCCGCTGTGAACCCAGGGAAGAGAAAATGATTCCACTAACCGGCCGCGGTTTATATGTCATTATAAACGTATTAATGATACATGACTATATATAAATATATGAAAAGATACATACATGAATATATGAACATCTGTTAATAAACCACACATAGACTTCTTGATTCAAGAAGACGCAAAAAAACAAAAGAGCAAATCAGAAGTCAATAAAATCATCATGGATAATAAGAGCTAGATTCATGTCGACTCTTTTGCATGTGTTAGTTCAAACCATCCTCAGGAATGGTTGCTAGACTAGACCAGATCAGACCAACAAACATGCTCAGGCTGGTTTTTCAGCAGCATCACAAACTCAGATCTGCTGCAGGATGAAGACGGACACTGAGTGTGTGTGTGTGTGTGTGTGTGTGTGTGTGTGTGTGTGTGTGTGTTTGTGTGCGTGTGTGTGTGTGTGTGTGTGTGTGTATACCACAGCATCACTGGTGTCTGGGATGGACACTGATTTCTCCAGAAGCTCCACACCAACATTCTGCAAAACACCAATCAATCAATCAATCAATCAATTAATCAGTCAGTCACTCATTTGCAACATTAAAGTGTGATTGAACTTCAATGTGTCTGCTGATGATGTGGTTGATGTGCTGTGATCTGCACCCGTCTCTCTCTCTCTTTCTCTCTCTTTATTATTATTATATATTATATATTGTATCATTATTTTAGAAAAAAACTTTGGGTCCCCGGGCCCCAGTCTGCAAACCTGTGCTCTAATACACCCATCATCTCTATTCAGTTGATCTCAGTAACTCTATTCAGTGATTCTGTGTGTGTTGTTCTTACCATGCTGTAGTTCTTCTGAAAGACAGCGCCGTCACTACGGAACATCTGACACAGCGAGCTCTTCCCCACCGCCGCGTCTCCTGAACACACACACACACACACACACACACACACACAACACACATACAACACACACACACACACACACACACACACACACATACAACACACGCACACACAACACACACACACACACACACACACACCACACACACACAAGCACACAACACACACACACACACGCACAAGCACACAACACACACGCACACGCACACACACACAACACATACACACACACATATACATACACACACGCACACACAACACACACACACACACACACACAACACACACACACACACACACACACACACACACGCACAAGCACACAACACACACACGCACAAGCACACAACACACACGCACACACACAAAACACACACACAACACATACACACACACAACACACAAAACACACACACAACACATATATATACACACACACACACACACACACACAACACATACACATAGATATACAACACACACACACACACACACGGGAAGGTAAGGTTACTTTGGAAATGTAAGAGGTTACAGATTACAACTTTATCTAAAATGTAATATGTAGTGTAACTATTTCAATGACTTTATTAAAGTAATGTAACTGAATACATTTGATTACTTTTTGATTACTTTTCTAAATTTATAATGAATGTTTTCAAGTGTTAATCATTTTCAAACATGTAAAGCAGGCCGGGTTAACCTTACAGCAGAACTCAACACTGATTACTGTCAAAAAATCCTTCATCACTTGAATTAAGATTATAATAACTTCATTTTAAAGCACAGCCACCACAAAATCAGACTTTTTTTTACCTTGAGATCTCTGAGGTTAAATACAGAATTAAAAAAAACTTAATCATGGCGACACATGACTGTGTAAATAGTGAGTATTGAATTATTTATTTATTTATTCAACAACACTGATTCCTTTAGAGACTAAACAATTGACTGTCTTTATGAATGAGTTATAGAATCATTAATTCAACTGATTTGTTTAACAACACTAATTAATTCAGAAATGAAACAATTTACTGTTTTATAAATGAGTCACTGAATAATTCATTCAACCAATCTGTTCAACAACAACAATTCATTCAGAAATGGAAAAATTGACTGTCTTAATTATTGAGTCACGGAATAATTCATTCAAAGTGCATTCAACAACAATGATTCATTCAGATTGGGTTGAAGCGGTTCTGCTGTGACTTTGTGTTTTTGGGTGGAGCAAAAACAGACAAACTAAAGAGTAAGTTATTACACAACTATGCTGCTTTGTTTTACTCCAGTAATTAGTCGTTTGTTCCCAGAATCTGACCGCAGTGAGATTCACGCTACGATGCTCAGCACACTTGGTTTGTTGAAGAGAAAAAGGAAGTTGGGCATGTTTATGCTTTGTCTGTAACACCTGTGTGTTTCTGTTTTTTACTCTTTCAGCTGAAGAGGACAAACTGTACAGTTTCCTTGTTTCACTTGCTTTAAACTTGTTTCCATATTTAGCTTTATATTCAAACCACAGCATGTTTTAATCATGTGCAAGAGTCTCTAAAACACCTGTTCATGTCTCAAGAAATCAAATGTTATATTTTGACTTTTGGGTTCCTTGAAAACATCCTGTAACTGTCAGAAGTAGAAATAACAACCTGTTTAATCAGTAAACGATAATGGATAAGACCCCTGTTATGCTCAACTGAAGAGCGTAATTATCTGTGTGTTCTGTTCTCCTCAGCTCTTCTCGTTAGTGATCTTCGACTGTATCGCTAAAATATTTATTAAAATGTTCTAATAACTTAATTTTCACCCAAAATATAACATAATTTGAACATTTATTTTCAATATTCTAAGAATGTTAAAATGTCCAGTTTTCTTTTTTTAATTATAATGTTATTTGAAGGTTACAAAAATATTTATTAAAATGTTCTAATACCTTAATTTTCACCCAAAATATAACTGTTACGGAGCCGACGAGACGAGAGACGTGCGGATCCATGTGCAAGGCTTTTATTAAAGAAAGGCGTGGTCAGGAAACAAGCAAGGTTCAGACAAAGGTAAACAGGTATATCACAGCAAGGCAAAGAGTATCCAAAACAGGCGTGAGTCAGTCGACAGCGAACAATATCCAAAGGGGCTTGACAAGAGAGGTAATCCGTAAACGCGAGCAATAGTCCAGGCGAGGTGCAAACACAATCCGAACAGCAGGCAAGGGGTAAATCCAAGGTACACAGGCAGAGATCAGGAAACAGGAAAACACGAGACAAGGCTAGGCTAGACTATGAACTAGAAACTAGGGCAGGTAACTGGCTCCGTAGTGCAGCTATCACACGATGAGCGATAAACACTGAACAATACTCGGCAGTGAGGGAGAGGAAGTCCATGGCTTAAGTAAGGGGTGTAATGGGAATCAGCTGTGTGATCAGTCTCAGGTGTGAGCGTGTGATTAGTGAAATGGCTGCTGGGAAATGTAGTCTGGAGGTGACATGCAACAGTAGGTGTAGTGCAAGAGTCCATGTATTGAGTGGGTGACCTCTGGTGGTGAGTGACCGGAAGTACATGGACAGGATTCGTGACAATAACATTATTTGAGCATTTATTTTCAATATTCTAAGAATGTTAAAATGTCCAGTTTTCTTTTTGTAATTATAACGTTATTTGAAGGTTACAAAAATATTTATCAAAATGTTCTAATAACTTAATTTTCACCCAAAATATAACATTATCTGAAGGTTAGAAAAATATTTATTAAAATGTTCTAATAACTTAATTTTCACCCAAAATATAACATTATTTGAACATTTATTTTCAATATTCTAAGTATGTTAAAATGTCCAGTTTTCTTTTTGTAATTATAACGTTATTTGAAGGTTACAAAAAATATTTATCAAAATGTTCTAATAACTTAATTTTCACCCAAAATATAACATTATTTGAAGGTTACAAAAATATTTATTAAAATGTTCTAATAACTTAATTTTCACCCAAAATATAACATTATTTGAAGGTTACAAAAATATTTATTAAAATGTTCTAATAACTTAATTTTCACCCAAAATATAACATTATTTGAAGGTTACAAAAATATTAAAATGTTCTAATAACTTAATTTTCACCCAAAATATAACATTATTTGAACATTTATTTTCAATATTCTAAGAATGTTAAAATGTCCAGTTTTCTTTTTTTAATTATAATGTTATTTGAAGGTTACAAAAATATTTATTAAAATGTTCTAATACCTTAATTTTCACCCAAAATATAACTGTTACGGAGCCGACGAGACGAGAGACGTGCGGATCCATGTGCAAGGCTTTTATTAAAGAAAGGCGTGGTCAGGAAACAAGCAAGGTTCAGACAAAGGTAAACAGGTATATCACAGCAAGGCAAAGAGTATCCAAAACAGGCGTGAGTCAGTCGACAGCGAACAATATCCAAAGGGGCTTGACAAGAGAGGTAATCCGTAAACGCGAGCAATAGTCCAGGCGAGGTGCAAACACAATCCGAACAGCAGGCAAGGGGTAAATCCAAGGTACACAGGCAGAGATCAGGAAACAGGAAAACACGAGACAAGGCTAGGCTAGACTATGAACTAGAAACTAGGGCAGGTAACTGGCTCCGTAGTGCAGCTATCACACGATGAGCGATAAACACTGAACAATACTCGGCAGTGAGGGAGAGGAAGTCCATGGCTTAAGTAAGGGGTGTAATGGGAATCAGCTGTGTGATCAGTCTCAGGTGTGAGCGTGTGATTAGTGAAATGGCTGCTGGGAAATGTAGTCTGGAGGTGACATGCAACAGTAGGTGTAGTGCAAGAGTCCATGTATTGAGTGGGTGACCTCTGGTGGTGAGTGACCGGAAGTACATGGACAGGATTCGTGACAATAACATTATTTGAGCATTTATTTTCAATATTCTAAGAATGTTAAAATGTCCAGTTTTCTTTTTGTAATTATAACGTTATTTGAAGGTTACAAAAATATTTATCAAAATGTTCTAATAACTTAATTTTCACCCAAAATATAACATTATTTGAACATTTATTTTCAATATTCTAAGTATGTTAAAATGTCCAGTTTTCTTTTTGTAATTATAACGTTATTTGAAGGTTACAAAAAATATTTATCAAAATGTTCTAATAACTTAATTTTCACCCAAAATATAACATTATTTGAAGGTTACAAAAATATTTATTAAAATGTTCTAATAACTTAATTTTCACCCAAAATATAACATTATTTGAAGGTTACAAAAATATTTATTAAAATGTTCTAATAACTTAATTTTCACCCAAAATATAACATTATTTGAAGGTTACAAAAATATTTATTAAAATGTTCTAATAACTTAATTTTCACCCAAAATATAACATTATTTGAACATTTATTTTCAATATTCTAAGAATGTTAAAATGTCCAGTTTTCTTTTTGTAATTATAACGTTATTTGAAGGTTACAAAAATATTTATCAAAATGTTCTAATAACTTAATTTTCACCCAAAATATAACATTATTTGAAAATTTATTTTCAATATTCTAAGAATGTTAAAATGTCCAGTTTTCTTGTTGTTAATATAACATTATTTTAAATTTACAAAAATGTTTATTACAATAATGTAATAACTGAATTTTCAACCAAAATTAACAATTTTTTGAAAGCATATTTGTAATATTCTAAGAATGCTTTCTTTTAACATTTAAAAGTATATCAAATATTAATAAAGTTATAGGAACGTTTGTCCTAACATTTATATAACTTCTAAAAAATGATCTGTTCCCTGTTAGCTGGGAATACAGTTCACGCAGTAAATCACAATAATTATTACAAATTATAGGAGATTATGATGTACAAACACACACAAGCAATCACAGAATACAAAAAAACAATTTGAAAAAAAAAATTTACTCAGAAATTGCTAGTAAATTTATGAAGACATGGCAAGTAACATAAAATTTTGAAGTAGAAAGATTAAAATATGTGAGGTGAATTGGTATATCTTCTAGTAAAATATACTCCAGAACTAATTTTTCCAGTGACTGTAAAGTCTCTGTGTGTCGATGTCTGTCTGTTCCAGAGTTCTGATGCTTTGTTTGGTTCGTGGGCTTCTGTTTCTTGGCCAATCAGTGGCAGGTTCGGGTGGAGATACGGCTCGGGCCGCCATCACCTTCTCCTTCTTCTCCATCTTCACCTGGGTCTGTACCTGCTGTACTTACACACATGAGTGTTGTGCTGAGCGGTGTGATGGTTCTGTGTGTGGCGTGTGTTTCAGGGAGCTCTCACGCTGGTCTCTCTGGAGAGACTCAAACATGTGTGTTTTGAAGAAGCGTATGAGGAACTCTTTACCCAGCAGCCCACACACATACACACACACACACACACATGAATAAACACGTTCCCTCTGAGTGTGTGTGAGACTCGAGCCTCAGCGGTCATCCTGAAGAATGAATCCGTCTGAATTAACACTGCTTCAGTTCAGGATTCAGCATGTTTCCAGCAGTCAGAACTTCAGAACAGATTTGGATCTGCTGAATGCGCTGCTCTGCATTGAGTAAAGTTTAATTATTAGTCCTTAGCAGAGTGAGCTTGTGAAACAACATTCACAACCCATTTCATTTCCAAGTCTGACAGGATATTCAAGTAAAAAATAATGCTGATGTACTGATGATCAGTGTTGGAGAAAGTTACTTTTAAAAGTAAAGCATTACAATATTGTGTTACTCCCTAAAAACGTAACAAATTATGTTAGTTGCTTTTTATGGAAAGTAATGCGTTACGTTACTTTTGAGTTACTTTGTAAATCTGGGCAGGGCTTGCTTGTTTGTTTTTAATATAAAAAGTTCTTCTTTTACAAATGTAAAAGCCCTTTCACACCAAAAGTGGAATGAATGCGCCTCAGGCTGAAGGAAATGTAAATTCATGTCTGTACAGTAGAGGGCGCCGCTCAAACTAATCACATGAAGAATATGACGCAGGAGAAGAAAGTTCAACACTATTCAGCAATAACAAAAATTAAACACAAATGTGTCAGTTTTACTTATTATGGTTGAATTGGATCATCGAAGGTCAGCAGCAAAGACATTGGTTAATAAAATGGTATTAAATACGTGTTTGACAGGTCAGCGGGGTACCAGCAGCAGGGTCACAGCACCATTCTGTAAAACTCTCCCTGCTGCACGAATATGGTCTGATTTATATTCAACATGGGGTTATAAGTGTAAATGGAGTTACATCTTACAGTTTTTACACACATTTTTAAAACTTTGCCTCTTTTTTCCAAACTTTACAGTACACACAAATCCAAGAATTGCACACACAAAATGAAAAATGCCTCACATCTCTTGCAAAATGAAGTGCTGCATTCAAAATATCCAGCCCGCGGCAATTCGTACATATTTTAAGAAGTGGCTAATTCGTACAAATTCAAACGATTTTTGCTAAATCGTACATATTTTACAAGTTGCACAATTCGAATGAATTTGTACGAATGACCTACACCTAACCCCGCCCCTAAACCTACACCTCACTGGGGTTTAGACAAATCATACGAGCGAGGTCATACAAATTAGCCACCTCGTAAAATACGTACGAATTGGTCGTGATATTGAAATATCACAAACACATCTCAAAAGTAAACATTTATAAACACCTTTGCCATAATATTAATTCCTGTTAGATTTGTGTGTGTTACATAGAGAACTGTGTGTTGTGTTTTGCAAAAAAGTGTTTTATGAAATTGAAAACTGAGTCAAAGTTCAAGAATTAGTGTATGGTTTTACAGATTTGGTGCGTGCTTCTGCTGTTTGAGTGTCAGCTTTCAGAAACTGTGTGACATTTTGTGTGTAAGCAGTTGAAAAAACTGTAATATTAATGTGCTCACACTCTCAAAAATAAAGGTTCTTTATCGTCATTGATGTTCCATGAAGAACCATCGTTCCATTGAACAAAAGGTCCTTTATAGTGGAAAAACATTCTTTAGTTTATTAAAATCTTCTTTACACTAAGAAAAAAAATACTTCTTTTAAGAATTGATCACTGAAAGGTTCCCAGCTAACAAAAATATGTTTTACGAATGTTTTGCTATAACATTACCATTATGTTCACTAAACATTCAAAACGTTCAGTTTTTGAAATGTATTAAAAATGTTTTGGTTGTGCAAACGTTAAGGGAATGTTCCATTTTATAATTACCAAACATTATTAGTAACGAATGTTACTTTTAAAAGGGGGAAGTCGTGGCCTGATGGTTAGGGAGTCGGGCTTGTAACCTGAAGGTTGCCGGTTCGATTCTCACATCGGCAGGAATTGAAGGTGGGGATTGTGAACAAACAGCACTTTCTCTGGCTTCGATACCATGACTGAGGTGCCCTTGAAAAGGCACCGAACCCCCAATTGCTCCCCGGGCGCTGGAGCAATGGCTGCCCACTGCTCCGGGTGTGTGTTCATGGTGTGTGTGTGTGCGTGTTTGTTCACTATTCACTGCTGTGTGTGTGCACTTGGATGGGTTAAATGCAGAGCACCAATTTCGAGTATGGGTCACCATACTTGACAATACGTCACGACTTTTCAAATGTTCTCTGAACATTCTAAAACAAGCAGTAGCAAACATTAGATGAACATCCAGCTAAAACGTTTAGAAATACAACATTCTGTGTCTGATGTATAAATAAAGTTTTTGTGCTAACATATCTTAGAACACTATTAAAGACCAAATGGAAAAAAAAGCATAAAATTGTTTTACTGTAAGAATGTTTTCTTAATGTTTCATTTAGTTATGCCATCTTTATTCCTGAATGTTCAAAATGTCCATTTTTTTAAAATGCTGTTACTTGGTTATACAAACGTTAAGGAAACGTTCCATTTTATAATTTTGCAAACAAGTGAATGTTATTTTTGAATGTTCTCTAAACGTTCTGAAATAAGTAGTAACATTTAAAAAATTTTAGATGATTTTTTTTTTTTTTTTTACCAAATATCCCAGACTCTTTTCCAAAATATTCTACAGGCTGTTATCAGCACTGCAGCTGTTTTCTTGAGTCTTTGAGCAGATGTGTGTGCGGGGTGTGTGTGTGTGTGTTGGCATATGTGGTTTATGAGACCAATTTTCTGGTTTACACACCGGCATTACAAGACCAATCGGTTTATGAGACCAATTTTAGTGGTCTCATAATTCGGGAAATTTAAATTGCTATAATTATTGACCAATACTAATTTAAATAACTATTAATGATAGTATGTTTAGTATATTACTGCTTTTATTAATTAATGTTGCTATTTTACTATTATGACACTCCCTCCCTTTTTTATAACCTTTACAAACATGGTCCTCGTAAACCAGGATGTGTATGTGTGAACTCGGAACAGTGCCCCTGTAGGTGGGAAATAGTATTGCAAGGTATACACATTGGCGCCAAATCACACACACATTGGCGCCAAATTAAGCATTCCCGCCATATGCGGTTGGCGGAAAATACCAGACACGCAGCGTACGTCAAGAAGACCGCTTCAGTGAACAACACAGCAGCATCTATGGTGAAAAAGTAAGTACTTAATATCTTTATATATATATATATATATATATATATATATATATATATATATATACATATATACATATATACATGAAATCTGCGATTCCTCAATGTTAATTTCAGTTATCAAATATTAATTTGATGTCATTGAATCACTTAAAACTGTAGTAATGGCGCCTGAGAGGAGCGCTGCTTGTAGAATCAGCTCAGAGACGCAAAGATAATGTAACGTTAGATCGTAACGAATGTGTTAATCATCAATAAATACTTTTAATTTAAATTAAATATATCGTTGTGAAATCAAGTGGCCTTGGGCAGAGCACACCGCTAATAGGTCAATGCGTCTAAAAAGAAAACGCTTATGCAATATATTTTTTCATTTTATCACATTTATCAAAGTTCAATTAATACAGTAGATTGACATCTGAATAAGCACAAGCTCCTCTAATGTGTCTGTGCGGTCGCGGGAGTTCACGTGTTCCGAGCGGGAGAGCTCGCAGGATTAGCCGGCTGAGGTGCACTCTAACACGGGGATGCTTGTCTCTTGCTCCCCTGGCCACGGCCTTGAGACTGGAGCGTGCAATTTTCTCACCCAAACTACTGCCTGCTTCTGTTTCTGTTTGCTTTTAAAGAGAAAAGTTAACCCATAACAGGGCCAGTGTTAGGATTGCTAATTAATTGCTAAGCAATCTAATTAATGTAATTTAATTATTTTTGCTTGAAAATGTAAAGTAAGTGATAGGACTAAAACGATTATTTGACATTATCAACAACGTCGACGACAATAAAAAAAAAATTGTCGACAAATACAAACTTTTGATCTCATTTGACCTAATGTAAGGTCCTGCAATAATGCGGTTTGGCGCTGTAGCGCAAAACCGTAATTGAGCTGTCCCTGATGTAGTTCAAGAGAAGAAGACACACGGTGCTTATGACGCGTTTGGATGAATATGTAGATATATGCTGCACGCTTTCCTGTAGGGCTGTCACGATTTAATTATTCACATGGTAACGGACGTGCGTGTCAGTGCAGCTCTGTTCATAGTAAATGCTGCCTGCTATACACAAACTGTTATCATTTACATGTCGAGCGCTTTCAGTTAGAGTTACAACTTGATTTTCTGTTATAAAGCAGCTCTCCAGTGTAGAGCTATAGCCAATGATAAAATTTTCTTAGTGAATATTTAACATCAAAGTTTATTTTTGTAGTGTTATTTTTAGTTCTTGATTTATAGTGTTTGTTATATGTGTATATATATATATATGTATACATACACACACATACATACATATATAAGTGACTATGAATATGCACTTAATTAATATTACACTGTCTGTAAAGATTGACTTGACATGATATTTTGTAGTGAGTCTGAGTCGTCGGACCAGAGGACCAAATCCACTAAAGGATGCAGAAATCCATGTAAAAATGGGGAAGGACAAAGACATAATAACTGGGAGATACTTTAATCCCATCAAAGGTAGGTTTTTTTATTTATTTTTTATTTTTTTGGTCTTTTCTGTTTTTGTTTCATAATATATAAAAAAAAAAAAAAAAAAATGTGTATGTTTGTATTAGGGCTGCACGATTAATCAAATGCGATTGCATGCACATCTTGTCAGTAAAGCCGGTTCTGTGATTAGTAATAAATCTCCATCACCTGCTTTCAGGTGGAGCAGTATTTACTACACAGAGCCGTAGTTCACGGACAAGCTACCCCAAAAAAAAAAAAACAAACAAAAAAAAAAACAGACGATATAATCGCGCGATTATGAAATCGTTCGCAATAATGACAGCTGTTTGCGTAGCTTCTCAATGAACTACGGCTCTGTGTAGTAAATGCTGCTCCATCTGAGAGCAAGTGAAAATACCACATTTAATAACATATTTTTACTCCAAACTCACTTCATAACATCAGTCAAGTGTCATAAATCCTTCCTTGAGATGATGTGGCTTCTTACACAGAATAAGACACGCAACATATTTCATAGTATTCTAAGCAGTGATAAAGGTTATGTCGATTAGCATTTCATTATAGATATACTTTATTATAATGAAAATTATAAGAACTCAAATCATATTGTCGAACTCGTGTGTTTATTAGTAACGTTGAATCAATGAAAGCAGTTAAATCTTCTGTTTATTCAGCTGCAGCGATAAGCATTTCCTGAGTTTCTTCTCCGGGGTGTATTTGGAGTTTCTCTGGCCTTCGAATGGAGATTTACTGCTGATCACAGAATCGTGCTTCACTGAAAGATACACATGACGATCGCAGCTTCTGTCAAATCACCATTTTGATTTATTGTGCACCCCTAGTTTGTATAAGTGGTACTGTTCAAATGTGTTTTGGTCAAAGGCAGGGTAGGTGATTTGGTTCAAAAACATTGTTTGTTATGCTGGTTGAAAGTCTCCTCACATCCTGATAGCAAACACTAAGTTAAGTGGTCTATATTTATTTATATGTATTAATGTCGTCTAGGCGTAGGACCATAAAATGTTCGTCCAATCAAAATATTCGGTCCGAACTTTACGATAGGCTGTTTTGCCTGCCTGTCAAATATGTATTTTAATTCTACGCACCGTTTGTGCAGATGTGATATATCATCAGCGCGTTCCAGCGAGAATGAAAGGTGCTATTATTGTAATATTATGCACTTTGCACTGTAATGTTTTCTCACTGGTGAATGAAGCATGAGGTAATCAGAGAGCGTTGCATTCAATCCTCCACCAAAGCCGTCTCTCATCGTGCCACTGGTTAGTCTCTGCTCTGCTCAGGCATTAAACACGTTAATGTGTTTTGGAGGAGGCGTGGCTTTGCAGAGTGATTATACTGGGAGGGTGGGTATCTTATGCTTTTAAAGCTAGCTTGCTATTGCTAGCCTTTACGAAATCGCCTACCCTACCTTTACATAGTTTAAATTGTTTAACAGTTTCCTGTTGATTTTTATTTCATTTAGGTCGGGGTGTGTTTGCAAAAACCCCTATCTTAAAAGGTTCCTTTATTCTCGAGTACAGAGGAACTTTATTGGAAAAAGGGAAATTGGGGAAAAAATTAAATGATTATTCATTCTTTTTCAAACATGGAGGGCGTGATTACTGGTGAGTAGCCTGTATTTTACTGTATGTAAACCCCTGTGCATCTTTTGAAATGTTTCTAAACCCTGAAACTAAATACCACACACAGTTTTGGGGCAGGTTGAAGTGATTACTAATGATGGCATTCCTTTCTACAGCATAACTTTAGTGAACATTTGTAACAATTACATTTTTTTTCCCCATATAGCATTGATGCCTCCTTTGATGATGACTCTCTTGGGAGACTAGTAAATGACAGTCAAAAGCCAAATGGCAAAATTAAAAAATTGAATTAGAAGGAAAGCCTCATCTTTGTTTATTTGCTGTAAAAGACATAAATAAAGATGAAGAGATAACATATGATTATGGAGGACATGAATTGCCATGGCGTTCTTGCTGTGGGCAGGAACTGTGCAAGGTAGAATATTTCCAAATGTTATTAAAGTAGTTATACTAATATCATCCAGTTGTTTCAGCTTTGTTTCCGTCTTCCAGTTTGTCCATGAGCCTGTCACTCCAGCCATAACGGGTAGTGAAGCCACTTCTGCTAAAGAGGTTTGTTAACACTTTTGTCAATTTAGTTTCACTCTCTTTATAACATGAACTAAAGTGAAATTCTCGTATTGCTACTAAATGTGATTCAGCAGTACACTTGTTAAAAACACACGTGTGTTAACAGTATACTGAAAGCCTTGTGTCCTCATAAACCATGAGTGAACACACACAAGTGTTGCTGAATCACATACAATAGTTATATGTGTCCTCATAAACCATGAGCTAACACACACAAGTGTTGCTGAATCACATACAATAGTCATATGTGTCCTCATAAACCATGAGTGAACACACACAAGCATAGGCGTAAATCCCGGGGGGGACGGGGGGGGGACAGGACCCCCCTGTCTGAGGGTTGCCCCCCCTAAAAATATCATTATAAGCAACTCTGTGTCTTGAAAATAATATAATGGACATATACTTAAAATAATTGTGTAAGTAGTAAAACAAAATAAACGCAAAAAAGCGTTTTAAGTGCACAAATGTTTTGATTTCCCCCCTCCCTTGCCTCACAGTGGTTTGGTCCACTGCCTCGATACACTCAGGACAAGAGCCCGGTGGGAGCAGTGTTGCCAAGTCTGCGGTTTTCCCGCGGAATTGGGCTAGTTTTATGCTCTTTCCGCGGGATGTTTTTCATGTCCGCGGGTTGGAGCGACCCCAATAACGTGATATTTAGACCCTGGAAAGGGACATTTATCAGGGGAACCCCACCAAAAAACGTGTATTTTACCCCACCGGAACGCGATTTTTACTGGAAATCCCCCCTGAAAAGCGATTGGGCTAATTTTGGGCTAGTTTTGAGTAGCAATTGGGCGGGTTTTGCTGTGAAAACCTGGCAACCCTGGGTGGGAGAGGGCAAAGTTCCTTAGTAGTTATGTGTAAGTAATTAGGCTGTCAAGGCTATTTTATTCTCTTTAAACATCGGGTGAAATTATTCTTTCTCTTTAATACAGATGATGCTGGATCATTAATAAATTAGTCATGACAAAAAAAATAATGATATCAGATGTATTTTCTATGAGCAATTTTAGGTTACCAAGCTTAACACCGTAGCTTGTCACCCACTACAACTAACACAGCGATAAACCTGTGTGTGAACTGATATTAGGCTAATATTGTAGACCTACCGATGTGTTGGGTTTTGCTCAGTATGATGTTAAGTGGCAGGCTTAATGCGGCTGAATATCTAAAGAGACGTACTCTGTCCCAGACGAAACCTAAAATACTATGGAGGACGCAAAATAATCATTATAATATGACCGCGTGGTGAACCACATGAACCGAACTCATATTTAAACACGGTCTGCATGCTGTTTACACATGCTGTGTACACATATCTATCCTTACAAGTACAATTTTGGCTGTATTATTTGTGTCCCCTTCAAAAATTGCTCTTGAGAAATTTTATGTTTCTTGCCCCCCCCTGCTGTTAGATGAAATTTACGCCCCTGCACACAAGTGTTATAAACTAATAGTCTTCTGCTGAATCACATACAATAGTCATATGTGTCCTCATAAACCATGAGCTAACACACACAAGTGTTGTAAAACTAGTATACTGCTGAATCACATACAATAGTCATGTGTCTTCATAAACCAAATTGTGTCCTCATAAACCATGAGCTAACACACACGTGTTATAAACTAATAGTCTTCTGCTGAATCACATACAATAGTCATGTGTCTTCATAAACCAAATTGTGTCCTCATAAACCATGAGCTAACACACACAAATGTTTTAAAACAATACTCTACTGCTGAGTCACATTATTCCTCTTTTCTCTTTGTTTCCATCTTCCAGTTTGTCCATGACCCTGTTGCTCCAGCCATAACGGGTAGTGAAGCCACTTCTGCTAAAGAGGTTTGTTAACACTTTTGTCAATTTAGTTTCACTCTCTTTATAACATGAACTGAAGTGAAATTCTCTTATTGAATCAGAATCAGAATCAGAATGAGCTTTATTGGCCAGGTATGCTTACACATACGAGGAATTTGTTTTAGTGACAGAAGCTCTACAGTGCAACAGAAAGACAGCAACAGGACAGGACACAGATAATAAAAGAATAATATACAAATATACAAATAGGCAAAGTACAAATAGCAAAAACACTATATAATATAGACAATTATGGTGTACAGGTCTGATATGTGCAAATCTGAAATGAAAAAATAAGTATGTGTGTTGAATAAATAATTTATAATAGTGTTGTGTGTTCCACTTTTAATGTCAAGTGGAACACACAACATTTAGTATTGCTACTAAATGTGATTCAGCAGTACACTTGTTAAAAACACACGTGTGTTAACAGTATACTGAAAGCCTTGTGTCCTCATAAACCATGAGTGAACACACACAAGTGTTGCTGAATCACATACAATAGTCATACAGTGGGTACGGAAAGTATTCAGACCCCCTTAAATTTTTCACTCTTTTTTTTATATTGCAGCCATTTGCTAAAATCATTTAAGTTCATTTTTTTTCCTCATTAATGTACACACAGCACCCCATATTGACAGAAAAACACAGAATTGTTGACATTTTTGCAGATTTATTAAAAAAGAAAAACTGAAATATCACATGGTCCTAAGTATTCAGACCCTTTGCTGTGACACTCATATATTTAACTCAGGTGCTGTCCATTTCTTCTGATCATCCTTGAGATGGTTCTACACCTTCATTTAAGTCCAGCTGTGTTTGATTATACTGATTGGACTTGATTAGGAAAGCCACACACCTGTCTATATAAGACCTTACAGCTCACAGTGCATGTCAGAGCAAATGAGAATCATGAGGTCAAAGGAACTGCCTGAAGAGCTTAGAGACAGAATTGTGGCAAGGCACAGATCTGGCCAAGGTTACAAAAAAATTTCTGCTGCACTTAAGGTTCCTAAGAGCACAGTGGCCTCCATAATCCTTAAATGGAAGATGTTTGGGACCACCAGAACCCTTCCTAGAGCTGGCCGTCTGGCCAAACTGAGCTATCGGGGGAGAAGAGCCTTGGTGAGAGAGGTAAAGAAGAATCCAAAGATCACTGTGGCTGAGCTCCAGAGATGCAGTCGGGAGATGGGAGAAAGTTGTAGAAAGTCAACCATTACTGCAGCCCTCCACCAGTCGGGGCTTTATGGCAGAGTGGCCCGACGGAAGCCTCTCCTCAGTGCAAGACACATGAAAGCCCGCATGAAGGACTCTAAGATGGTGAGAAATAAGATTCTCTGGTCTGATGAGACCAAGATAGAACTTTTTGGCCTTAATTCTAAGCGGTATGTATGGAGAAAACCAGGCACTGCTCATCACCTGTCCAATACAGTCCCAACAGTGAAGCATGGTGGTGGCAGCATCATGCTGTGGGGGTGTTTTTCAGCTGCAGGGACAGGACGACTGGTTGCAATCGAGAGAAAGATGAATGCGGCCAAGTACAGGGATATCCTGGACGAAAACCTTCTCTAGAGTGCTCAGGACCTCAGACTGGGCCAAAGGTTTACCTTCCAACAAGACAATGACCCTAAGCACACAGCTAAAATAACGAAGGAGTGGCTTCACAACAACTCCGTGACTGTTGTTGAATGGCCCAGCCAGAGCCCTGACTTAAACCCAATCGAGCATCTCTGGAGGGACCTAAAAATGGCTGTCCACCAACGTTTACCATCCAACCTGACAGAACTGGAGAGGATCTGCAAGGAGGAATGGCAGAGGATCCCCAAATCCAGGTGTGAAAAACTTGTTGCATCTTTCCCAAAAAGACTCATGGCTGTATTAGATCAAAAGTGTGCTTCTACTAAATACTGAGCAAAGGGTCTGAATACTTAGGACCATGTGATATTTCAGTTTTTCTTTTTTAATAAATCTGCAAAAATGTCAACAATTCTGTGTTTTTCTGTCAATATGGGGTGCTGTGTGTACATTGAGGGAAAAAAATGAACTTAAATGATTTTAGCAAATGGCTGCAATATAACAAAGCGTGAAAAATTTAAGGGGGTCTGAATACTTTCCGTACCCACTGTATGTGTCCTCATAAACCATGAGCTAGCACACACAAGTGTTACAGTGCGTTCACACCAGACGCGACTTGCGCAAATAAATCGTGCTATTCGCGCGTAGTTGGACGCTTGAACATTTTGAGTTTACTCGCTTCATTCGCACGTGAAATTCGCTTCATTCGCGCGTGAAATTCACTTAACAACAGACGCGAATTCGCGTCATGGGAGGGGCTTATATATAGCTCGTATTGAGTAAAGAGCGTTTTTTACAAGATTGTCTGACCTCCTCACTCACTGTCTTCTAAGCAAGATCCTTTTTTTATTCCTGTTTCTATAAAAGTACGAAGATGTATCGTACAGCTCCGGGTATCCACATACAGTGACGATGATTTTGTCCTCCATTGTTGTTTCGGATTTCTGCCTCCGCTCGCTACGTCACTACTAGAGCAAGCTCCTGATTGGTTAACGCGGCGCGAATTTTCGCCAAAGTTCACATTTTTCAACTTGCGCGTTTTGCGCGAATCACGCGTTACGCGCGTTAAACACCCGAAACGCTCAATTTGCGCCGTGTAATTCGCGCGAATCGTGTCATTCGTGCCGCCTCATTTGTGTGAATTGCGCCGCAGGATGTCTATTCACGTCTTTGCATTGACTTAACATGTAAATCACTCGCGCTTAAAGCTTCATTCGTGTCTGGTGTGAACGCACCTTTATAAACTAATAGTCTTCTGCTGAATCACATACAATAGTCATGTCTTCATAAACCAAATTGTGTCCTCATAAACCATGAGCTAACACACACAAGTGTTTTAAAACAATACTCTACTGCTGAGTCACATTATTCCTCTTTTCTCTTTGTTTCCATCTTCCAGTTTGTCCATGAGCCTGTCACTCCAGCCATAACGGGTAGTGAAGCCACTTCTGCTAAAGAGGTTTGTTAACACTTTTGTCAATTTAGTTTCACTCTCTTTATAACATGAACAGAAGTGAAATTCTCGTATTGCTACTAAATGTGATTCAGCAGTACATTATTGTTAAAAACACACGTGTGTTAACAGTTTACTGAAAGCCTTGTGTCCTCATAAACCATGAGTGAACACACACAAGTGTTACTGAATCACATACAATAGTCATATGTGTCCTCATAAACCATGAGCTAACACACACAAGTGTTATATACTAATAGTCTTCTGCTTAATCACATACAATAGTTGTGTGTCTTCATAAACCAAATTGTCTCCTCATAAACCATGAGCTAACACACACAAATGTTTTAAAACAATACTCTACTGCTGAGTCACATTATTCCTCTTTTCTCTTTGTTTCCGTCTTCCAGTTTGTCCATGAGCCTGTCACTCCAGCCATAACGGGTAGTGAAGCCACTTCTGCTAAAGAGGTTTGTTAACACTTTTGTCAATTTAGTTTCACTCTCTTTATAACATGAACTGAAGTGAAATTCTCGTATTGCTACTAAATGTGATTCAGCAGTACACTTGTTAAAAACACACGTGTGTTAACAGTATACTGAAAGCCTTGTGTCCTCATAAACCATGAGTGAACACACACAAGTGTTGCTGAATCACATACAACAGTCATATGTGTCCTCATAAACCATGAGCTAACACGCACAAGTGTTGTAAAACTATAGTCTTCTGCTGAATCACATACAATAGTCGTGTCTTCATAAACCAAATTGTGTCCTCATAAACCATGAGCGAACACACACAAGTTTTATAAACCAATAGTCTTCTGCTGAATCACATACAATAGTCATATGTGTCCTCATAAACCAAATTGTGTCCTCATAAACCATGAGCTAACACACACAAGTGTTGTAAAACTATAGTCTATTGCTGAATCACATACAATAGTCATATGTGTCCTCATAAACCATGAGCTAACACACACAAGTTTTATAAACTAATAGTCTTCTGCTGAATCACATACAATAGTCATATGTGTCCTCATAAACCAAATTGTGTCCTCATAAACCATGAGCTAACACACACAAGTGTTGTAAAACTATAGTCTATTGCTGAATCACATACAATGGTCATATGTATCCTCATAAACCATGAGCTAACACACACAAGTGTTATAAACTAATAGTCTTCTGCTGAATCACATACAATAGTCATGTGTCTTCATAAACCAAATTGTGTCCTCATAAACCATGAGCTAACACACACAAGTATTATAAACTAATAGTCTTCTGCTGAATCACATACAATAGTCATGTGTCTTCATAAACCAAATTGTGTCCTCATAAACCATGAGCTAACACACACAAGTGTTGTAAAACAATACTCTACTGCTGAGTGCTGAATCACATACAATAGTCATATGTGTCCTCATAAACCATGAGCTAACACACACAAGTTTTATAAACTAATAGTCTTCTGCTGAATCACATACAGTGGTCATATGTATCCTCATAAACCATGAGCTAACACACACAAGTGTTTTAAAACAATACTCTACTGCTGAGTCACATTATTTCTCTTTTCTCTTTGTTTCCGTCTTCCAGTTTGTCCATGAGCCTGTCACTCCAGCCATAACGGGTAGTGAAGCCACTTCTGCTAAAGAGGTTTGTTAACACTTTTGTCAATTTAGTTTCACTCTCTTTATAACATGAACTGAAGTGAAATTCTCGTATTGCTACTAAATGTGATTCAGCAGTACATTATTGTTAAAAACACACGTGTGTTAACAGTTTACTGAAAGCCTTGTGTCCTCATAAACCATGAGTGAACACACACAAGTGTTATAAACTAATAGTCTTCTGCTGAATCACATACAATAGTCATGTGTCTTCATAAACCAAATTGTGTCCTCATAAACCATGAGCTAACACACACAAGTGTTGTAAAACAATACTCTACTGCTGAGTGCTGAATCACATACAATAGTCATATGTGTCCTCATAAACCATGAGCTAACACACACAAGTTTTATAAACTAATAGTCTTCTGCTGAATCACATACAATAGTCATATGTGTCCTCATAAACCAAATTGTGTCCTCATAAACCATGAGCTAACACACACAAGTGTTGTAAAACTATAGTCTATCACTGAATCACATACAGTGGTCATATGTGTCCTCATAAACCATGAGCTAACACACACAAGTGTTTTAAAACAATACTCTACTGCTGAGTCACATTATTTCTCTTTTCTCTTTGTTTCCGTCTTCCAGTTTGTCCATGAGCCTGTCACTCCAGCCATAACGGGTAGTGAAGCCACTTCTGCTAAAGAGGTTTGTTAACACTTTTGTCAATTTAGTTTCACTCCCTTTATAACATGAACTGAAGTGAAATTCTCGTATTGCTACTAAATGTGATTCAGCAGTACATTATTGTTAAAAACACACGTGTGTTAACAGTTTACTGAAAGCCTTGTGTCCTCATAAACCATGAGTGAACACACACAAGTGTTATAAACTAATAGTCTTCTGCTGAATCACATACAATAGTCATATGTGTCCTCATAAACCATGAGCTAACACACACAAGTGTTATAAACTAATAGTCTTCTGCTGAATCGCATACCATAGTCGTGTCTTCTTAAACCAAATTGCGTCCTCATAAACCATGAGCTAACACACACAAGTGTTGTAAAACTATAGTCTTCTGCTGAATCACATACAATAGTCATATGAGTCCTCAAACCAATATGACAGTAGGAGTACCAAAATCTGAAGAATGCCTTTCCGAATGGCTACCTGTGATTTTTAAATTTTGCAAGCCTTGTGAACATAATCTAGCTAAAATTTATAATTTATTTAGGCCTGAAATATTGCATGTATATGTAACACAAAGTATTTATCAGAATGTACTTTAAACAACATTAATGTCAGATATCAGTTCTGCTGTTGTTAATAAATACCAGTAGTAATGTTGTACAATGAGGATGTTGTGTCATCAGTGTCCCAATGTGTAGTGAGCCAGGGTCCTTTATAGAGGTCGACCGATTCATCGGTTTTGCCGATTAATCGGCACCGATAGTTGATTGCCGCAGCTATCGGTTATCGGCAAAAATCCATGCCGATAGTTTGCAACCGTTGCTGGAGTGGCTGAGAAGGGTCCGCTGGCATTATACAGTACGAGAGCGGCCTCTAGAGGCGGAAATCACTGACAGCACGTGTTGTTTATTTTGACACGTGACACTGCGCGCTGCACAGAGAGGGAAACTCCAGACTCGCATTTAAATACAGCGGAGAGAAAAAAAGAAAAAAGAAAGTTTCTTCTTTTAACATTAGCAAACTATGAAATAACTTTAATGATCAATATAGTAAATAATATTAATATTTTTATTCATTTACAAAGTATGGTTCAGTACTGTTACTACTTTTAAAAAAAAAAATAAAAAAAAATAAAAAATAGTAAAGCACTAGCTTTCTTTCAGTATCCATTTTGAAAACTATCGGTTAATTAATTGGTATCGGCCAGTGTGGTCCAACCTAGCTATCGGTATCGGTAAAATCCACTATCAGTCGATCTCTAGTCCTTTACTGTCCTTACCAGTGCCTGAATTCATGTAAACGATATACTGCTTGGGAGCTGGGGAACTGAGATGTACCCAGTGTGTCAAAAAAGAGAATTCTTGTTCATCTCAATCAGCTCCCTAGCTCATTCACAATCGACTTCAATACTGGTTTTGTTGCAAGTTTTTGTCAATGTGAAAATTTGCTTATCCCTAATATCCATACCCACTGTGTCTTTCATGGATTTCTTTTTGTTTTGTTTTGTTTTTTTCCCTCCAGGAAATAATGGTTAGATCCCAGCAGGAAGCTAGAAGGCCAGGCGGTGGCAATGATGGTAAGAAAATTCCTTTAAAAAATATCACAGGAAGGAACTAAGTATTTTAAAATAAATACTTTAACTAATGTTCAGAAATGACACCTTATTGTAATGTATTAACTAACATGATTGAACAATGAACAATACATTTATTAATCTTTGTTAATGTTAGTTATTAAAAATAGTTGTTCATTGTTTGTACATGTTAGTTCACAGTGCATTAACTAATGTTAACAAGCACACCTTGTGATTTTAATAATGCATTAGTAAATGTTGAAATTAACATGAACGGTGATTTAATAAATGCTGTAGAAGTATTGTCCATTCCTAGTTCATGTTAACTAATGTAATTAATGTTAAATAATGAACCTTATTGTAAAGTGTTACCATATTAACATCTAAACTGATACTTTAACCTGTTAACTTAGATACCCGTATTTTAAGCTCTTAAACTTAAAGTTGCACCGGCGCCACTGAAGTCATGCAGTAAGTGCTGCTAATTCAGAACGGCTGCAGATTTTTTTTTTTTTTTAAGCAAAAAAATATATATTTTTGGGTGAACAATTCCTTTAATCAGAATCTGATTTCGGTATAGTTTTCCCTATCAAAATATTTAATATGTTGATTAAATTTCATTTCATTTATTCATTTATAATGCACTATTAAAACAACAGTGTTGACCAAAGTGCTGTACAGAAACCAATGCCTCAACACACTACAGTTTCAAAAGCTACACATAAAAAATTGGTCTTCAGACGTCTTTTAAAAATATTTAGAGTAGGAGCAACTCTAATGTGGGAGGGAAGACTGTTCCATCTTTTTGGAGCCACCACTGCAAAAGCTCGATTCCCCCCTACGCTTGTACTTTGTCCTCTGAACAATTAAAATAGAGTGGTCAGACGACCTCAAAAACCTAGCAGGTTTGTGTACCAGTAAAAGCTCTGACAGGTAAGAGGGAGCTAACCCATTCAAAGACTTATAAACAAAAACTAGGAGTTTAAAGTCAATCCTATACTGGACTGGCAACCAGCCCAGAGAGGACAGAATAGGAGAAATATGATCCCACTTGCGAGTCCCCGTCAAAGTAAAATATCCAAAAAACACTTAAATAAAATCAGTGTATCGTTTTTTTTTTGTTTGTTTTTTTTGTATTAATATTGAAAGTAGAAAAATTAGAAAACGGCTCCTTTTTTTCATTGTTGTTTTTTTTCCCCAAGAAACGAAAAACACAAATTCAGCTTAAATTTAGTTTTTCGTTCAGGGGTAGAAAAGTGAATAAACAGCTTGAATATTCGATTTCAACAGTTGGGCGGGAATTAAACGCCCCTATATGGTAGGCTATAGCAAATTATTTCACGAATCCCCTATCACTTTGAGAACCGCTGGTCTACACAGAAGAAAGCCCTATCTAGACTCTGCCCTGGTACGAGTTGTGTCGAGCTATTCATTAGTCTGTTTGTTTGATGAAAAAAGGTGAAATGTAGTTGCAGTAAACACGTTAAGATTCCATACACGTGCAGCAGCAGAGGACTATTATTCTGCTGCGTGAAACTGCGGAAGAACTGATGACGGCGCAGTTCGATTTTCGGCTGACTAATCTGCAGAAAGGGGCGTTTGATTCCCGCCCAATTGTAGAAATCAAATATTCAAGCTGTTTATTAATTTTATTAATTCTACCTCTGAACGAAAAACGAAAACTGTCATCTCTAGACATGACCGGTCTGCAGTCTTGATATCGACCTTATACCTCCCGCAAATGAATAACAACTGAGTAAGACGATGACACCAACATGTGTGTATTACTCATTACCACAATCTTACCACAATTGTTTTCTCTTTCTATAATGTTTAATCTATTGAAAAAGAGAGAGGAAGGAAGAGAAAGAGGGAAGAGAAGACATTAGGAATGAGGAGGAGAGAGACATCTAGAGGTAAAAATCAACTGAACCAATTAAAACAGTTGTGTTTTGTCTTGCTTTAAAGGGATCATGATGCTGTTTTAAAAGTTCATTATTATGTTTATTGGGTGTAACAGAATAGGTTAACATTCTTTAATGTTCACATATTGTTCATTATTGTAACTTTCCTGTTCACAGTATGGCCAGCTGACCAAGTGCATTTTGACTGCCTGAACACCTCAAGTGTGTCAGAAATGTAATGCCCCTTAAGCCAGGCATGCTCTGTGTAATTTTTGTCTGGTTTTGAGTCAATTTCTGACTCATCACTAAAATCATTAAATTGTGCTAGCAGCATTCAAGTCTTTTTGATGTATATCCTAAAATAAACCTAAAATAGGCTTTAAACTAGTCATTAGGGGTGTGGCAAGATCTCATGCCATGAAATCTTTAGGAAGGTATGAATGAATGTCCTCTGTTATATTGAATAAATATATTTGTGGCAGACTATAAGCTTTTATAACTTTGCAGATGACATACAGGTGCATCTCAATAAATTAGAATGTCGTGGAAAAGTTCATTAATTTCAGTAATTCAACTCAAATTGTGAAACTCGTGTATTAAATAAATTCAATGCACACAGACTGAAGTAGTTTAAGTCTTTAGTTCTTTTAATTGTGGTGATTTAGGCTCACATTCATCTCAACAAATTAGAATACTTCATAAGACCAATTAAAAAAAAACATTTTTAGTGAATTGTTGGCCTTCTGGAAAGCATGTTCATTTACTGTATATGTACTCAATACTTGGTAGGGGCTCCTTTTGCTTTAATTACTGCCTCAATTCGGCGTGGCATGGAGGTGATCAGTTTGTGGCACTGCTGAGGTGGTATGGAAGCCCAGGTTTCTTTGACAGTGGCCTTCAGCTCATCTGCATTGTTGGGTCTGGTGTCTCTCATATTCCTCTTGACAATACAATTCAAAGAGAATCTATGGGGTTCAGGTCAGGCGAGTTTGCTGGCCAATCAAGCACAGTAACACCATGGTCACTGAACCAGCTTTTGGTACCTTTGGCAGTGTGGGCAGGTGCCAAGTCCTGCTGGAAAATTAAATCAGCATCTCCATAAAGCTTGTCAGCAGAAGGAAGCATGAAGTGCTCTAAAATCTCCTGGTAGATGGCTGCGTTGACTGTGGACTTCAGAAATACAGTGGACCAACACCAGCAGATGACATGGCAGCCCAAATCATCACTGACTGTGGAAACTTCACACTGGACTTCAAGCAACATGGATTCTGTGCCTCTTCACTCTTCCTCCAGACTCTAGGCCTTGATTTCCAAATGAAATGCAAAATTTGCTTTCATCTGAAAAGAGGACTTTGGACCACTGAGCAACAGTCCAGTTCTTTTTCTCCACAGCCCAGGTAAGACGCTTCTGACGTTGTCTCTGGTTCAGAAGTGGCTTGGTAGCCCTTTTCCTGAAGACGTCTGAGCGTGGTGACTCTTGATGGACTGACTCCAGCTTCAGTCCACTCCTTGTGAAGCTCTCCCAAGTGTTTGAATCAGCTTTGCTTGACAGTATTTTCAAGCTTGCAGTCATCCCTGTTGCTTGTGCACCTTTTCCTACCCAAATTCTTCCTTCCAGTCAACTTTGCATTTAATGAGCTTTGATACAGCACTCTGTGAACAGCCACACCTTTCAGTAATGATCCTCTGTGACTTATCCTCTTTGTGGAGGGTGTCAATGTTCGTCTTCTGGATCATTGCCAAGTCAGCAGTCTTCTCCATTATTGTGGTTTCAAAGAACGAGATACCCGGAATTTATACTGTAGGGATGATCATTAATTGAAACTCAAATGTAAATATTCTAATATTTTGAGATACTGATTTTTGACTTTCATGAGCTGTAAGCTCAAATCCATCAAAATTAAAACAAAAAAAACTTTTGAAATGTTTTATTTTACATGCAATGAATCTAAAATATATGCGTTTCACTTTTTGAAATAACTTATAAGGAAAAATTAACTTTTTCACGACATTCTAATTTATTGAGATGCACCTGTACATGCACAAACAACTATAGAACACACTGAAGTAAAAGAAAGACATGAAAAGCATCATATGTCCTCTTTACCATTAAAAGGTTCGTCGTAGTCCACGGTATTAGACTCAGCATGCCCCTACTGCATTGCAGTATTTCCATTGAATAGTTTCTATAGTTGCTATAAAGTATAATTATAATATTATCAAAAAAGGGTTCCAGCTAGCCTCCTAAAGTCAGCCTACATTTATCTTTCTCATAAATTGAGAAGTATGTAATTGGCAGTGTTTTGAGTGGCGTTAATGCTTCGATATTCATTTGTTAAAACTCATGGCCAAACAAATCTAGCTATGGTTGTATTATTGTAGCAAGTATTTGTAAGTGTAGAGTTATGAATCTGTAAATCAATCCATGTGTCCATATTAAGATATGTAAATGTGTAAAAGATCTTAGATTTGTGAACATTTGCAGATTCCTGTAAACATTGAGAATCTGTGTGTATAATCGATTTAAAACCTCAAATTTTAGCATTCAAAATAGCATTCAAATTTGCTATTATTTTGATATCTGCAAATGTAAAGCCCAGAGTATCCTTCACTTTTCCACATTCCGATCAGTGTGTGCAAGCCTTTCGAAGTATTATTCTTGGCAGTGAGTGTGGACAGAAGTGTTCACACTAGTGGACCTTTTGTTTTGTGCTGAAATAGTTTGTCATTTTCATCTTATTGGTTGTTTATTGGCAAATAAATGTGAAAATTTGATTTTAAATTAGATTTCAGATTAATTCAGTGTGCATTTTCTTAAGGTTGTAAGACACATCAAATTAGTAAAGAGGAGATGACTTCGCTTGAGAAATGTTCAGTTTGCTACGGACCTTTTTCACCACTGAAGTGGTTGGGGCTGAGATGTAAAGGTTAGTATAAAAATTATCATGAGATTCAGTAAATATATTTAATGTTGTGTCATACACTGTGTGGTGTGGCAAATTTGTTTTCCTACTTTTGTGACTGTTTTGGCTAGTAGATGTTCTGAATGGCCGGTAACCTAAAAATTTTGTAGCCAAATTTCAAACCCTGGTAACCACGTTTTACTTAAGTTGCATTATAAATGCTTTGATTAATCAGTACGTTTACATGGACATCAATACTCCGATTTTAATACGATTAATACAATACTCTGATTAAGAATCTACCATGTAAACAGATTTTTGATGACCTTAATCCGGCTAAAGTCATAATCGAAGTAAACACAAATCGAATTAAGACATGTGGAGTATTCCTATTTTAGTCGCATTACTGAAGTGCTGTACAGACATGTAAACACCTTAATCACACTATTACCGTCGTGTGGGACTTTTTGCCGCATTTTGCGACAGGATACACACACGGTAGTGATCAACCGTTTGACGCCAAATAAAAGAGCTTCAACACCGCCGTCGTCTGTACGCACGTACAAATAATTAACTGCACTTGAAGCGTTCATAAAATTAAAAATGAAACACCCAAAACTGTATATGTCATCATCACGAAGACGAACTACTGTATGTTTATACGTGAAATTCTGGAGGGGACGTCGGATGGAGTCGTGTGGTGACGTAATGATGCATGCAATTAATCGATCTATGTACAATAACATGTAAAACGGGAACATGAAAGGATTATTCTAAAAGCAACTCATGTAAACACCTTAATCATAATATTGTCTTATTCAGAATTAGGTAAATAATTGGATTACTGATGTCCATGTAAACGTAGTCAATGTTAGAAATGTATTGTCTAGACTCTAGACATATTACAAAGATAGTCTGGCAAGTGAACTAAAAAAACGTGTGACTTACCCTTTTAGTGGAGAGTGTCAATGATTGTCTTCTGGACCATTGTATATATGTGTATGTGTGTTTATATTTTTAGTGTTTTTCAAACTGATTTTAGTGTTACCGAAGTAAATAGATCTACAAATACAGTTCTGGGTTACCCAGCAGAGCACAGATCAACTAAATCATGTATTTTGCCAGCATTTGGGCTCATTTTTTGGCCAGTTATTACACAAATACAATATTGTACCAATTATTATTCATTATTATGTTAGTTTTTTTTTATTTAAAAGGTTGGCTGTGTGGAGAATTGTGAATTTTTTTCATCACAATTTATTGTTATTTTTTTTTACAGTGTGCAGTACTACATGGCACGTGTACTGTTTCCATACAGAAGACAAAAAACAAAAGAGTTGGGTAAGTGTTATATTTTGGCAATATACTGGAAGGGGAGATAAATGTTGTGTATATGTATGTATAGATGTTTTTTATGCTCGTGAAGTTTCTTATGCTCATCATCATCATGGCTGTGTTTATTAGATAAATACAGTACTATTGTGAAATATTATTACAATTTAAATAATGATTTTCTATTTTAATATACTATAAAATATAATTTTCATTAGCCATTATTCCAGTCTTTTGTTACATGATCCTTCACAAGTTATTCTAAGATTCTGAGTTTTTGTGCTTTTGCCTTTATACACCACTACAATGGATTTGAAATAAAACAATCAAGATGTGATTGAAGTGCAGACTTTTAGCTTTATTTTAAGAGGTTCCATTTAAAATGACATTTACCATTTAGGAGTTACAGCCATTTTAAGCAAAGTACCTCCATTTTCAGGGGCTCAGTACTATTTGGACAAAGTGACATAATTGTAAATTATAATTGGCAATTCAGCAATGATAAGCCATGGTTTACAGCAAAGCTCAGACATCTTCGTCAGGCCAAAGAGGATGCCTACAGAAATGGGGACAGAGTCTTGTACAATCAGGCCGTTAACACACTGAATAAGGAGATTAGAGTGGCTAAAAGGACCTATGCTAAAAAGTTGGAAGATTAGTTCACTTTCAATGACTTGGCTTCAGTGTGGAAAGGTCTGAAAGCCATCACTAACTACAAGACACCATCCCCCAGCGCTGAGGCGAATCAACAACTTGCTGAAGACCTGAATGAATATTATTGTAGATTTGAAACCCCCACACCTGTTCTGACCATCTCTTTACACAACCATTAACACCTCCTGCAACTCCTCTCACCCCCCCTCCTGCACTTCAGATCAGTGAAGATGATGTGTGCCAGGTCTTCAGAAAGAACAATAGAAGAAAAGCACCAGGCCCAGGTGGTGTGATACCAGCCTGTCTGAAATCCTGTGCTGTCAAGCTGGCCCCCATCTTTTCACAGATCTTCAATAGATCTCTGGAGTTGTGTGAAGTCCCTTCCTACTTCAAACGCTCCACCATCATCCCCGTTCCAAAGAAACCCAAGATAATAGGACTTAACAACTACAGACCTGTGGCGCTAACGTCTGTCGTCATGAAGTCGTTCGATAAACTTGACTGTGCAGCTTGTGCTTTATACATAAGAGGTGCATGACTTTATATATGACTCAAGAGTTTCCAAAGGAAAGTTTGTACATTGCAATGCTTCAATATGGTGTCATTGTCATTGTAATGTTATATGTATGTGTTATGTATGGCTTACTATTTGTTTTGTTATCTTTTGAATCTGAATTAGAATGCAACTGAAACAAGTGAAGAGGACATATCAGATAATGATCCAGAATATGTTCCAGATTCAGAAACCGATTCAGAAGACGATGAACCACCAAGCAGCTTGGCAAAATCTACATTTCTGGCAGACAAAGAATCATCAATGATGGATATAAGTCACATCAGTGGAATAACTGAAAATGAAGCATCATCAATGATGGATATAAGTCACATCAGTGGAATAACTGAAAATGAAACATCCGAAAACACAACAGATTCAACATCTATAGCAAAGAAGGGGTTAAACTTTTGCTTCGTTTGCAAAAAAGCTCATTTTAAAATAGCTCGACATTTTAAAGTTCATGTTAAGGAAAATGCAGACATCGCCAAAGCTCTGAGTTTCCCTGCAGGCTCAAAAAGTAGAAAGGAGTGGCTAGAGAAACTTCGAAACAAAGGAAACTTCATGCATAACTGTGAGGTGCTAAAAGACGGAGCTGGTTCGCTTAAAGTCAAAAGAACAGCCAAGGGTGACTATAAAAAATATGAATATTGTCTCCATTGTAAGGGCATGTTTTTGAGAGCAGAGCTGTGGAGACACATGAGAAGGTGCCCTTCCAAACCGACAGACCATGACCACCAAGGCAGGAAGAGAGTACTTGGCTTAGCAGCAGTAGTCAAATCAACATGTTCAAGCGCTGTTGAAGAAGGGGTGCGTAAGATGTTAAGCCGTATGCACGATGATGAAATTGCAAGTGTCGTTCGCAATGACTTTTGTCTTTTAAGATTTGCGGAGTCCCTTTACAGTAAACATGGACATGACCCCTCAAAACACGACTACATTCGGCAAAAAATCCGCCAGCTTGGCAGATTTCTACAGACCATGCGCAAGAGGTCTCCAGTCCTAACTTTAGAGGATGCGGTAAAACCATCAAATTTCCTGAATGTGATTGAGGCTGTAAAAGAGACTGCAGGGTTTGATAAGAATCAGAACAGCTACAAGACTCCAAGTCTTGCATTAAAAATTGGCCACTCACTGTTGAAAGTAAGTGACATTATTCATTGCCATGCCCTCATGGCTGGAGATGAAAACCTAATCAAGTCCTCAGATGCTTTCCAGAAGCTTTATCGAGCCAAGTGGTCTGAGTACATTTCTCACAGTGCCTTAAACACCATTAGTGATTTAAAATATAACAAGCCAACGAAACTACCACTCACCGAAGACATCATGAAGCTTAACAAGCATCTTGATGAAACAGCAAAGTCAGCAACTGCAGCACTGGAGGAGGCGGCAACACCACAGAACTATTCCAGTGTTGCAAGAACAACACTGACCAAGATTGTGCTTTTCAATAGAAGACGTGTTGGAGAAGTTTCAAAAATGAAACTGAAAAATTTCCTGGAACGAGATTGTTCATTCACACAAAAAGAAATGAATTTGTCGGAGTACGAACAGAAATTGTGCATGTATTTTGAGCGGGTTGAGCTCAAAGGAAAAAGGGGAAGAAAAGTGGCAGTGCTGCTAACTCCTGAAATGACAAAGTCCCTAAATCTGATGATTATGAAGAGAGAGGAGTGTGGTGTGCCAAACAAGAATGAGTATTTATTTGCTGTTCCTCACTGCATCACTTACTACAGGGGACATCAGTCTCTCAGGAAGTTTGCAGATGAATGTGATGCCAAAAAACCAGATTTTTTACGATCTACTCAGCTGCGGAAAGAAATTGCAACAACTTCTCAAATGTTGAATTTAAAGAACAACGAAATGGATCAGCTGGCTGACTTTTTGGGTCACGACATAACAGTGCACAGACAGTTTTACCGTCTTTCTGAGGCCACCATACAGAGTGCAAAAATTTCCAAGCTGCTTCTTGCTCTTGAAAAGGGAAAGCTGCATGAGCTACGAGGAAAAACGCTTGATGAAATTGGAGGTATGTAAGTTCATATAAGTTTGATAAGATTTTACAGTAAAGATCCATCTCTTAACATGAGTTAACATCCACATTTCATCCACTTAACATCCACAATTAGCTAACATGAAAAAAAATGTATTTGCATTAACAAAAATTAACAAAAGCTGTAAAAATAAATTGCTTATTGTTAAGATTGCAATCCCATTGATTTAGTTTTAGCAGTGTACTAGCGTCCTCAGCAAGCCTCATTTTCATTTTCCTCCACTCCCCTGGTTTCATCATGGTTTCCAGTTCCTTCAACTCAACCAAGACCAACCACTGTAACCCCTGCCTCATATTGGGTCTTTTGTTCCATTTGTAGTCCCTTTGTTCCCCCTGGCTCCCTCATTCTCACTTTTTTGACTCTTATCATTGTGTGGAGTTTCTTACCTATGTTTGTGTTTTATCTTTGTATTCTGTTCCCTATTCTCTGTTTTGTTTTTTTCATTGTTGTTTTCCTGTGGTTCACCTCCAGGCTACCCTGCAACAAAGCACACTTTTACCTGCAAGTTCCTGCTACATGGACTTTCTATTGATTTATTTTGGCAGCTGGGCTCATTTTTGGTCTGGACATCACACTCATGCCGCTCTCTCATTGTAAGGTCTTGTTGTTGCTAAGCTCAAGTTCATGACTCTTTGTTTGATTCTTTGTTACCTGTGCATGTACTTACCTGTTACCCATTTCCCTTTGGAATATACTTACCTGTGCATGTACTTACCTGTTACCAGTTTCCCTTTGGATTATACTTACCTGTTACCAGTTTCCCTTTGGAATATACTTACCTGTGCATGTACTTACCTGTTGCCCGTTTCCCTTTGGAATACACTTACCTTTTACCCGTTTCCCTTTGGAATACACTTACCTGTTACCTGTTTCCCTTTGGATTATATTTACCTGTTGCCCGTTTCCCTTTGGAATACACTTACCTGTTACCCGTTTCCCTTTGGATTATTTTTATCTGTGCATGTACTTACCTGTTACCCGTTTCCCTTTGGATTATTCTTGCCTGTTTCCCTTTGGAATACACTTACCTGTTACCCGTTTCCCTTTGGATTATATTTATCTGTGCATGTACTTACCTGTTACCAGTTTCCCTTTGGATTATATTTCTGTGCATGTACTTACCTGTTACCCATTTCCCTTTGGATTATACTTATCTGTGCATGTACTTACCTGTTACCCGTTTCCCTTTGGATTATTCTTGCCTGTTTCCCTTTGGAATACACTTACCTGTTACCCGTTTACCTTTGGATTATACTTGCCTGTTGCCCGTTTCCCTTTGGATTATACTTATCTGTGCATGTACTTACCTGTTAACCGTTTCCCTTTGGATTATACTTACCTGTTACCTGTTTCCCTTTGGAAGATTGAAGAATGAATTGGTACTTTTCCATTGATTGTTCAGATTTTACAGATGATGATGATGATGATGATGATGATGATGATGATGATGATGATGATGACGATGACGATGAGAGTGAGGAAGATGCAACCCTGGACGCAGATACTGCAGATGAAATTAATGGTATGTATTTTAAATGCCAACAAAATGCTTCAGCATACTAGAGTGAAGATTTCCTTAATATTTGTGTACTAACATGGTCGGCAATAGGGGATTTTTTTATAGGGGAGCACCTCTCTTCTCCCACACCAACAACCAGTGCACACACCCATGGCTAGTTGAGTTTTTATATTTTAGAACTGTGGTTACAAAGTCAGTGTCCTGCTATACTTTCACTCAGTGTAAGCATGTGGACATGCACTTAATTTCAGTACGTTACATATGATGGTTTAAACCTTGGGTATTCAATTGACAGACCGCAGCCCAGATCCAGATTTCAGATCCGTTGCATTGGGACCACGAGGCACAATCAACTATTAAAATCCTTTGATCATTTCCACAGTTTAAAATAAGCAGTGCCTCAATATAACGGAGCTGTATACATCTCACATGCTCAGAGTCATGGTGATGATCTTTCGCTGCTATATGTGACCCCATCTGTGAAACCCCGGCTAAAGTCGCATAATCTAATTCTGAGATAAAGAGCGTCAAAATTGGGATAGCCACAAAAATGACGAAAATAGGTCATTTGTGTTTATTGCTGTAAATGATAGTTTATATCAGTGGGTTCGAGATACAATTCTCTAATACAAAAAAGTTACACCAGCTTCCTATTTCTCCATACACTGTGAAACAGGCTTACGTCAAATACTATATATCAATAAATTGCATCTGTTCTGTTTTTACATATTTTTCAGGCAATAACTTGGACATAGGTGAACAACCTACAGCTGACAGATGTATTCCTGGACACATTGGTATGGTTAAGTTGAAATTTAATTTGTATTTAGTGTAAAATATATTTTTACAAAATTGAATCTCAATTTCTAGTTGTCACTACTATGAATCAGATTTAATGAAGTTTCATTAAACAATTAAAAAACAAAGCAGAGAGAATGAAAGAAAGCTGCGCATTGGCTTTTTGATAAGAAACATGACACTTTGTTATTCAATTTGGGATACTCTATCCCAAGGTGTCCTGCAAGGCACAATACATAAAACTGTAGTTAGGGATTTTAACAAACATTTGTATTGTCTTGTTTGTTTTTAGTCGCTGGTAAACAAAAGCCAAACAGAACTGCAAGGCGACCGTGGTCGAATGCAGAGGCCAGTGCTGTAATGAAGCACTTTAAACCTCACATTGCCAAAGGTCATCTGGCATCCTTAAGAGAGTGTGAGCTGTGCAAGAAGTGCGAGCCAGTTCTACAAAACAGGACATCGCAAAACATCCGTGATTTTGTCCGTAACAGAGGGCTAACCCTGAAGCGCAAAATGACAGTAACCCTTAAATGATTCCACTCTTATTTACTCGGTAACACTTTATAACGTTCAGTTGTAAGTCATTTTTAAGTGATTAGTTAATGATTAACTAATCATTTACAAAACATTCATAAGCAATTAATAAGTGATATGCTAATAATTTGTGTATGTTTTAATTCATTTACAAGTAATTTACAAGTGATTAGATGATGATGAACTAATCATTTACAAAACATGACTATATTCACAAATGATTAAGTAATATGCTAACGATTTACAAATCTGTCATAAGTTATCTTTAAAAAATAGCATTATGAAATAATCAAACAGATCCTTAAAGGTTAATAGTTACTAGTTAATATATTATTAATCACTTATAAATCATTGAAATGTCAACATTGTACTATTATCTCAATAAACATTAGAAATCATTTTCAAAGCTTTCTGCATCCCCTAATCTAAAGTGTAAACTACTCATCAGTTGTAAATGTTTTACAAACTTTATGGTTTCCAGTCATGTGTGCGTAAATATATACACATATATATATATATACACACACACACACACACAAACAACCTGTAACCGGAAGGTTTGTAAAACATTTACAACTGATGAGTAGTTTACACTTTAGATTAGGGGATGCAGAAAGCTTTGAAAATGATTTATGATGTTTATTGAGATAATAGTACAATGTTTGTACGAGCTGCATCACTGTGTGGTATGGCGCCTGCAATGCGTCCTGCCGCAAGACACTCCAACGCATAGTGAGAGCAGCTGAGAGGATTGTTGGTGTCTCTCTCCCCTCCCTCCAGGACATCTACAACACCCGTCTCACCCGCAAAGCCCTCTGCATTGCAGGTGATCCCACCCACCCGACACACAGCTTCTTCAGTCTGCTGCCATCAGGGAGGAGACTGCGGAGTCTCCAGGCCAGGACCAGTAGACTGAAGGACAGCTTCATTCATCAGGCTGTCAGGAAGCTGAACTCCCTCCCGACTTTGCCCCCCCTCCCCTTTTTTGCCCCACGCACCACTGAACTCTGACCCCCCCTTACACACTGTGACCCGCACCAGTCACTTAGTGCACCACTGGACTGCCCACTACCTCAGTCAGTATTGAACTGACCCCACTCAACTACCTCTTCTGTCACTTTAAACAGCCTGATAAGCTATTTTTGCACTACACTCTTTATATCTGCACAGTTTTCGTTTTGTTAAGCTCTTTTTGCACTACACCCATATCTGCACAGTTTTGTTTTGTTTAGTTTTGTTTATTTAACCGATTTGCATTTCATCTGCCATGTGCCTTATGCCACTTAATCAAACTCTTCTCTACAATGTCCTTATTTGTATATTTGTATAGTTGGTTTTTTATATTTTAAACTGTATTTATTGCATTCTACGTCTACTGTTAGTGTTTTGTTAACTGTATGCACCATGGGTCTGAGAGTCACGCAATTTCAATTCTCTGTATGTATGTGCTGTACATGTGGCAGAATTGACAATAAAGCAGACTTTGACTTTGACTTTGATGTTGACATTTCAATGATTTATAAGTGATTAATAATATATTAACTAGTAACTATTAACCTTTAAGGATCTGTTTGATTATTTCATAATGCTATTTTTTTAAAGATAACTTATGACAGATTTGTAAATCGTTAGCATATTACTTAATCATTTGTGAATGTATAGTCATATTTTGTAAATGATTAGTTCATCATTAGCTAATTACTTGTAAATTACTTGTAAATGAATTAACAAAACATACACATTGTTAGCATATCACTTATTAATCGCTTATGAATGTTTTGTGAATGATTAGTTCATCATTAACTAATCACTTATAAATGACTTATAACGTTATTATAAAGTGTTACCATTTACTCTTCCAACTCTTACATGTTCATTGATTGTAATTCTTAAAGTTGTTTTTTATTTTCATGAATTGACAGTGTTATCATTATAACATTTTTATAACATATAGCAGTTTGTGTAATATAATTGAAATAGTTGCAATAGTTTTTCACGTTTCACGTTCTACCCAAAGTGGTTTACCCAAAAATTTAATCCTTAATTTTTTTTTTAATCCTCATGGCAATTTTAAATAATATCCTGGAACTTTATAGCATTGTAGCAACTTTGAGCCTCAAAAAAATGCATCCATTAATCCTAAAGCGTTAGTTCACCCCAAAATGAAAATTGTGTCATTAATTACTCATCCTCATGTCGTTCCAAACCCGTAAAACCTTCGTTCATCTTCAAAACACAGATTAAGATTTTAGATGAAATCGGAGATCTATCTGACCCTCCACAGACAGCAACACAACTGTAATGTTCCCAGGTCCAGAAACATGGTAAACATCGGTAAAACAGTTCATGTGACATCAGTGGCTCAACTTCAGTTTTGCGAAGCTACGAGAATACTTTTTTTGTGCAAAGAAAACAAAAATAACATAATTTACTCAACCATTCTCCCCCAAGTTACGTCTTCCGCCATTTTGGAAAGTATCACAAAGTATACGCATGCTTTTTAATACGCAGATTTCATTCATGTGCAAGCTCCCCACCCGAACGTAAATGACGCTGATTATGTCAAATATGCTCTTAGGTACTCTCCAAAATGGCGGAAGACGTAACTTGGGGGAGAAGAATGGTTGAGTAAATTGTTATTTTTGTTCTCTATGCGCAAAAAAAAGTATTCTCGTAGCGTCGCAAAACTGAAGTTGAGCCACTGATGTCACATGGACTGTTTTACCGATGTATTTACTACGTTTCTGGACCTGGGAACACGCTTCAGTTAAATTTTTGTCTATGGAGGATCAGATAGCTCTCTGATTAACTCAAAAATATCTTAATCTGTTTTCCGAAGATGAACGAAGGTCTTACGGGTTTGGAACAACATGAGGGTGAGTAATTAATGACACAATTTTCATTTTGGGGTGAACTATCCCTTTAAAAGTAAACCACATGACTTCAGGGGGTTATTACATGTCTTATGAAGCGAAATGAAATGTTTGGAATATCTTGAGCTTATTTAGTAACATTTGAATGTAAACATAACGCATCACTGGACACAAACAAAATGGCTGAGCTATGTTCAGCTGAGGAGAAGAAGACATCTTAGATATCACTGGATTATTTTGGGTGAACGTGTTTTTATAGATTTTTATAGATTTTTATTCAATTTTATAGATTGACATATATATGTTCATGCTTAATATGTCTGAAATAAATATTTTATGCACTTCATATCTTGGAAATGGTTCTTTTTGTGATCACAAGGTTCCTCCATGAATGGAGATCCTGGCTCCTTTTGAGTTCATGTTGTTATTAAGTAAATGAACCTATCACTGGTTAGTGCAAAATTTTTCTCACGGATCTGAAATATACCAGCACAAAAATGGTCTATTACACAGATAATCTGTAACCTTTAAACTATTTTCTGTTAATGTCACATTTCATATAGCCAACCCTACTGTTGCAAAGAACCAAAGGTGAATTAGTGGAGAAACAACCTTGGGAGAACCCAGACTCAACTGCGGGTCCAGTTTTCCTCTAGCTACTCTATAACAATGTCTGTTGCAAATTTTATAGAGAATGTGTAATGTTTTTAGCTATTAACCTAGCTGCAAAATTGTTAAATAATGTAGGGCTAAGTCTGTCTGAATTGGATCTGTTTGTCATTCTCTGGTATCTTTAGGAACCCAAAGATGAGACTTGGAATCAAACAGGCTACTTTTAACGCAGAAGCTGTTCGCATGTTATATATTGTCGCTGTCCTTCCAAAACCTTGTATGTCCAAATTAGCAGGTTTTTAGGAAATGGAAAAAAAACACAACACTTTTTAAACGATTAAATACTGTGTTGTCAAAGTTAACAAGCACTTTTTAATACTTTTTATTCGTTAGGTATTTTCAAAACCCAGTGATAAGCGTGAAGGATGACTAATAGTAATGATTTATGGCTAAAAATAAAGCTCATGAAATATGGAGATACATGGTTTCAGAAGGACAGCAGCGTTATGACAGGTGAGCTGAATAATGGAGCCTAATCAAAAACATCAGGGAAATCAGGTAAATGCTTTGTTAAAGAGATGAGCCTTACTTTTAATCAAAAGTTAAACAGTGTCTGAATCCCAAACAATACAAAAAAAAAGGTTGTAAATAGAAATCTTTGACTTCAGAGCGCAAATACACCTTGAGCTGTTTGAAGCAGCCATCTCTCTGGTACCCTAGTCTATACAGCTGGAACTGAAGAAGGTGCTGGTATTGTCTTATTTGAACACTTTTGGGTGGTTTCTCATACAGGGCCTAAGACTAGTTCTAGACTAAAATAAATGTTAGAGCGGTCTAAACTGAAAACAGGTTGTGCTGACATCTTAAAATAAATCGGTGCTATTGTTTTGTCTCAAAATTAACACAAGTAGGCCCAATGATTTTTGTAAGACATGTTTGTAATACTACTTAAATGTCCTAATTTAACTGAGGCCTAGTCCTGGATTAATCTAATCCCTGGCCAGGAAACCGCCCCTTTAAATAATAGCTTGTTACTGAAGCACTAATATTTAGGACAATGCTACTGTCAGCATCTTCTAACATAAAACCAGACATTGTCTCTCGTTTTTTTTTTTTCTGCAGCGTATGTGCAAATGTCAGTACATACTTGCAATCACAGAACAATCAGGTAGTGAAGTAGAGCAATGACATATTGTTCAGAAGTTAATTAATTGCAGATATATAATTGTTTCATCTCCCATCTTACATATATGTATAAAAGGTAATGACTTTGTAATTTTTGTGTGTTCCCGTATACAAGTAGTTAACCCTAAACCCTATCGTCCCCGTAAACCAGCAAGTAGCTAGTTCTGTGTGTTGTATGAATAGAGACCTCATAAACCCTATCGTCCCCGTAAACCAGCAAGTAGCTAGTTCTGTGTGTTGTATGAATAGAGACCTCATAAACCCTATCGTCCCCGTAAACCAGCAAGTAGCTAGTTCTGTGTGTTGTATGAATAGAGACCTCATAAACCCTATCGTCCCCGTAAACCAGCAAGTAGCTAGTTCTGTGTGTTGTATGAATAGAGACCTCATAAACCCTATCGTCCCCGTAAACCAGCAAGTAGCTAGTTCTGTGTGTTGTATGAATAGAGACCTCATAAACCCTATCGTCCCCGTAAACCAGCAAGTAGCTAGTTCTGTGTGTTGTATGAATAGAGACCTCATAAACCCTATCGTCCCCGTAAACCAGCAAGTAGCTAGTTCTGTGTGTTGTATGAATAGAGACCTCATAAACCCTATCGTCCCCGTAAACCAGCAAGTAGCTAGTTCTGTGTGTTGTATGAATAGAGACCTCATAAACCCTATCGTCCCCGTAAACCAGCAAGTAGCTAGTTCTGTGTGTTGTATGAATAGAGACCTCATAAACCCTGTCGTCCCCGTAAACCACAATGTGGTTATGTCCCCATAACCCTGTAAAAAGTCACATATTTAATATATGTATGTTGTGAAAGTGAAATTAATTTTTTGAAGTGAGATTTGTCTTCTGTAGACCAAATGAAAATTTTTGACATAACTTTTACCTTGATTGGATGGTGGGAAAGGTGGGTCCCCATAAACCACTGAAAAAACACAGTGGCCTCATAAACCACATATGCCTGTATGTGTGAGTGTGTGTGTGTGTGTGTGTGTGTGTGTGTGTGTGTGCGTGTGCGGTGTGTGCGTGTGTGTGTGTGTGCGTGTGAGCGTGTGCGGTGTGTGCGTGTGTGTGTGTGTGCGTGTGAGCGTGTGCGGTGTGTGCGTGTGTGTGCGCGTGTTTGTGTGTGTGTGTGTGTGCGCATGTGCGTGTGAGCGTGTGCGCGTGTGTGTGTATGTGTGTGTGTGTGTGTGTGTGTGTGTATGTGTGTGTGCAGTGTTCGAACTATACCGTGGACTTTGGGGGAGCTCACTTGTAATGCATTACAGCTAACAGAAAGATACATAACAGATACAAGTGTATGCACTACTTGCTTGCACTATATAGGATAAATCACTATACAGGATTTACACTATTATACTTTATCGACACGAACTGATAGGTGAAACACCAAACAGCCACAAATAGTCTATAAACAAAGCATCAGGCTGTCTTTGAGTTCACACGAACAACGGTTAAAGTTACTCGTCAGGCTACAGAAGAATACCATAATTCCTCTGTTCAATTAGGCCTAAGACATCGAGAGTCACGCAGACCTATAACAACTCAGCTACAACACATAATTGCGAATAACATGCCTTACCTTAACACAGAATCGACCACAGATGCCTGAATGGATTTCAAGGACTCCGCGCGCAGATCAATGGCCTCCAACGTTTATACTTTTTCTACGAATCTTTTGAGTTAACGTACTAAAGATGAGTGGAATTTGCACCGCAGCGCCCCACACCTTGATGCTCATGACAAGAATAGCAAGTATAGTTATCTTTATTGAAGCGAATTAGGTTTAAATCGCCGTCATGCATGAATGAATATTTTTGCAATTTTACACATGATGATCACATTAGACAAAACTGAAACTGCACGTCAAAATAACACATTGTCAATATTTTTTGAGACCCCCCAAAATTTCACAAATCACGTTTTCAGGGGAGCCCATGTCTTATTAAGGGGAGCCGAGCTCCCCCTAGCTCCCCCGTAGTTCGCACCCTGCGTGTGAGCGTGTGCGCGCGCGTGTGTGTGTGCGTGCGGTGTGTGTGTATGTGTGTGTGTGTGTGTATGTGTGTGCGGTGTGTGTGTGTGTGTGTGTGTGTGTGCGTGTGTGCGTGCGGTGTGTGCGGTGTGTGCGTGTGTGTGTGTGTGTGTGTGCGCGTGCGGTGTGTGCGGTGTGTGTGTGTGTGTGTGTGTGTGTGTGCGTGTGTGCGTGCGGTGTGTGCGGTGTGTGTATGTGTGTGTGTGCGTGCGGTGTGTGCGGTGTGTGCGATGTGTGTGTGTGTGTGTGTGTGTGTGTGTGTGCGGTGTGTGTATGTGTGTGTGTGTATGTGTGTGTGTGTGTGTGTGTGTGTGTGTGTGTGCGTGTGTGCGTGCGGTGTGTGCGGTGTGTGTATGTGTGTGTGTGCGTGCGGTGTGTGCGGTGTGTGTATGTGTGTGTGTGTGTGTGTGTGTGTGTGTGTGTGTGTGCGGTGTGTGTATGTGTGTGTGTGTATGTGTGTGCGGTGTGTGTGTGTGTGTGTGTGTGTGTGTGTGCGTGTGTGCGTGCGGTGTGTGCGGTGTGTGTATGTGTGTGTGTGCGTGCGGTGTGTGCGGTGTGTGTATGTGTGTGTGTGTGTGTGTGTGTGTGTGTGCGTGTGTGCGGTGTGTGTATGTGTGTGTGTGTATGTGTGTGCGGTGTGTGTGTGTGTGTGTGTGTGTGTGTGTGCGTGTGTGCGTGCGGTGTGTGCGGTGTGTGTATGTGTGTGTGTGCGTGCGGTGTGTGCGGTGTGTGTATGTGTATGTGTGTGTGTGCGTGCGGTGTGTGCGGTGTGTGTATGTGTGTGTGTGTGTGTGTGTGTGTGTGTGCGTGTGTGCGTGCGGTGTGTGCGTGTGTGTGTATGTGTGTGTGTGTGTGTGTGTGTGTGTGTGTGTGTGTGTTTGTTTCAATGAATGACTATAAACCAAACGTCCATCTCTGAACGGTCATTATAACAGGTGGCCAAAAATGAGGTGTGATGAACAAACACAAACCTTACGCCATCGATTATCTTTGTGAAGTGTGTTGGATGGATGTTTAAATACTTTCAATGCTTTCAGCTGCATTAGTGAACAGATTCTCGTACAGTAAGTTCATAAGAGCTGGAGAGTTCTGTGTTTACAGTAAAATACCTCTGAAGACATGTCAGATCATGTCAGATTCGCTGAATCGTGTCAAAACAGAAAGTGTTCATACCTACTGTACGTAAATCTACCCTACTGTTTATTCTATACATTCTAAAATAAATGTTCATGAACAATAATAAAAGTATTATGCATGGCATAAAAATGTCCAGTAAAATCAAACTAATTTGCCATGTTTTGTTAGCATTTCATTTAAATGTTATTTCTCAGTGTTCTAAACGTTCAGCTTTTAAAACGTTTAATTATGTTATAATAGCTAATGATGACAGTAAACGAATAATATTTTGTAGCTACCTATACTGATCGCAAAAGAAAGCGCGGTTGCTATGGTGACCATGGGCGAACGCGACGCGATTCTACCGGAAGCTGAACCGGTCTAGAGCGGACTGAACCGGACTGATCTCAAACTCATGCGGCCGGTCCGAGGCTGAGCCGCGCATGCGCGCAGATGCGCTGTAGATCTGACGCACGGCTTTCACTTCCGGTCAAGATGGCGGCGCAGCGCAGTAGTCTGATGCAGAGCGTAAGAAAGTGCTTTTCTCTCATCATCCGCATCTCGTTATAATCACACACCGCAGGACTGTCGTGTAGTTTAACACTCGTGTATTATAAGAGTCGTGAGGGACTGAGTCGCCAGTGTTAGTGTTTATCCCGTGTGTTGATCTGCGACAGCTACACTCCGTGTTTACCACAGTAAATATCTGTCTTTACAGCATTAAACGTCATCTAATGCATGTATTCTGTTATTAATTAGTTAGTGTCACTGTAATGTTCAATCGAATGGTCTGAAGCATTACTTTATTACATTTAATTACACAAGCTGTCAGGTTAACTAACCAAACCACTGAACCTACGTGAATAAATAAACACACATAGAAACGCAAAGCTTTCTGAATGAAGCTTGATCAGATCTTGCCTGAAAATTAAAAACATTTTTTTAAAAAATAAAAGTCCTTTGTTATTTACATTTAGTCATTTAGCAGACGCTTTTATCCAAATGAGGACGATGGAGGCAATTCAAATCAACAAAAGAGCAGTAAAATACAGTTATAAAATAAATTTTTAATAGTAATAATGTTTAATCAATAAAACGTTATGTAGCCTTTCAGGATGAAAAATTAAACATCTGCTACTGGTGTCTTGTTTTGCATTTGATATTGTGTGAAATCGTATTGTCAGTGTTTATTCTATTAAAATATATTCAAATGTATTTATTATTAAAATGTATTATTGTTTTAAACTTATTTATTCATTTCAAGTTAATTTTTCTGACTGTATTGGCAGATATTTGTTATTGTTTCAGGTATTAAGGCTAGTGCTTTCAAACGATTAATCGCATCCCAAATAAAAGTTTCTGTTTACATAGTTTGTGTGTGTACTGTGTATATTTATTATGTATTACATTTACATTGCCGTTTAGCAGACGCTTTTATCCAAAGTGACTTACAAATGAGGACAATAGAAGCAATCAAAATCAACAAAAGAGCAATGATACGCAAGTGCTATGACAAGTCTCAATTAGATTAACGCAGTACACGTAGCAGTTTTTTTAAATTATATAATTAATAAAAAGAAAACAGATAGAATAGAAAAAGAATAGAGCAAGCTAGTGTTAGCCTTTTTTGCTTTTGTTAATTGTATAATAAATAAAATATAAACAAAGTTAGAATACAAAAAGAATAGAGAAGCTAGTGTTAGTTTTCTGTTTTTTAAGAAAAATATGTTATTATAATATATATATATATATATATATATATATATATATATATATATATATATATATATATATATATATTAAAAAATAATAAATATAAGTGTAAAAAAATAAAAAAATATATAAAATAATTATATGTATGTATATATATATATATATATATATATATATATATACACATAATAATGTATATATAAATACACATACAGCATATATTTTGGAAATATTTACATGTACATATTTATATTCATATAATTTATATATAAATATATTTAATATATAAATGTAATATATTTTTCTTAAATATATACATGCATGTGTGTGTGTTTATATATGCATAATAAATATATACACAGTACACACATATACTATGTGAACAAAAACTTTTATTTTGGATGCGATTAATCGCAATTAATCATTTCACAGCACTAATTAAGGCACAACATTTTCATATATTTTTTCAGAAAATAGGTCTTTATATCATAAAATTTTGCATCTCAAGTGAATGTATGTTGATTTCAGAATGTTTCGATATTTTTACTGGAAACCAAGGTCACAAGAATATAAGTTTGTGCATTGCTGAAAGTGCTCAGATCTGCATGAATGAAAATGATCAGTAGAGCTTGATTGATTGATTGATTGATTGATTGATTGATTGATTACACGTGTGTGTGCTGTGTTTGCAGCATCAGAGCTGGACAGATGCTCTTCCTCTGTGTCAGCTGTGTGGCGTCGGTTCGGCCCCAAACTGTGTGTACAGCCCCGACGGGAAAGGGACCCAGAGCCACCCCAACGAAGACGGACACTTTCGCTTCAGGTAGAGCCGCTCGCAGACGCCTGCGCAGACTCTGATCACTGTGAACTGATGTCACTTCCTGTTTCCTCCTCAGCACTGAGTGCTGCTTCCTGTACGGCGTGTTTAACGGGTTCGACGGCAGCCGCGTGGCCAGCTTCGTGTCTCAGCGTCTGACCGCGGAGCTGTTGCTGGGTCAGCTGAGCACCGGTCACACGGACGCAGACGTGCGCAGAATCCTCTCTCAGGTTTGAGATCTGACAGAAATCTGTTCACCCTCAGTTCATCTGAGATCAGGATGAGTTTGTTTCTTCATCAGATTTGGAGAAATGTGTCACTGCATCAGTGTCTCAGCAATGGATGCTCTGCAGTGAATGGGTGCCGTCAGAATGAGAGTCCAAACTAGGGCTGGGTATCATTCAAAAATTTTCGATACCGATACCTTAAGTTCGATACTGGTTCCTGAACGATACTTTTTTCGATACCAATTTTATGAAATCAGTTTTAACAAGATTACATTATCTCAAAAAAAATATTTTTTTCAGCTTGTTGACATTAATACAGACTCAAAGCCTCATCTCCTGAGCCACTGCACAAAGGAACAAAATATATCCAACACAATAAATCAGTGCAAATAATTTTAATAAAGTTCAAATAGTTTTCAGTTTATACATCTGTTAGACTACATTTACACTGGTGTGTGTTCAATTTTAAACGCATAGCTCAGACAGAATCATCATTTCTGTTCATTTATTCTAGGTTGTTAAAGACTTCAAGAAATTGTACATCTTATCCACTTTCATAAGTGGGTGTTTTATTTTCTTTCACCATATGTTTTATTATTATAAAATTCTGGTGTAGTATGTCTAATTTTTGAATGCATGAAAACAACTTAGTTAATTCAAATTTATTCTTAAAATAGCCTTATGAAATGTTTTAATTTTCCTCAGAAATTCTGTGTTCTGTATCTGGTTTTCTAATGAAGGCATGAAACATTAATTTCATTTCTCTTTAAATTATTGAAAATCAAAGTTTATTTATTTATTTTGGCAAACAAAGGGAGTTTACTATTAAAATTAAAACATGGAGGAAATGTTGTGTGATCATTACTAAAAAAAAAATAAAGTTTTAATAATTTTAATAGTATGTACTGTCTGCTGAACAATAGTAATGTGTTTCTGCCGCAGTGTCTTCCAAGTTAAACTGAACTTTTATTTTGACGTGTTGCCGTGAATACCTTACAGTTCTGTGTGTATATATGATATGACGCTAGTTTTACTCAAATCAAACGGTAAAAATGCTCATGAAGTGTACATGTGTTTATGTCCTCATGTAGTGAGATGGCAGAGTGTGTAGTAGCAGACTGCTCCGCGCGCTTTCGAGTCGCTCTCGCGGATGTCAAACACCGATCGATCTGCGCCGCGGATGTCAAACACCGATCGATCTGCGCCGCGTCGCTTCTAGTCAAACACACCTAGTGCTGCAGGCTTATTGGCTCACTGACGTTGATGAGATTAACCCCTTAGGTATTGAAATTTGATACCGAACGACAAGACGTTTTTCGATACTCTGTGGTATCGAGGCAATTCGGTCGGTGCCTAAAAAGTATCGAACTCGATACCCAGCTCTAGTCCAAACAGCTGATAAAAACATCTGAGCACAGCTGATTACATGTTTGTATAAAATAGTGCAAGGAACATAACATAAATTAAGTGCAAAAGATCTGTTAATGATAAATAAAAATAAAATTGATGGCATTAAAGAATAAATTGAAATCAAATGGTTAATAATAGTAATTATAAATATAATATCTTCTGTCGTGGTCTCTCAGGCTTTTGATGTTGTAGAGAAGAGCTACTTTGAGACCATTGATGATGCTCTTGCAGAGAAAGCAAGCCTCCAAACACAGCTTCCTGAGGTGAGCACACACACACACGAAGAGACTCTGGATAAGATATGTCTGGATATGGATATGTAAGGATATGTCTGTCTCTCAGGGCGTCTATCTGTCAGCTCAGACTC